>JAKGSA010000737.1:112958-160732 GCA_033558755.1 Philaethria dido
TCTTATTTTCCTAACCACTCACGCCATCTATCTAATCAACATCAACAATAGTAAAGCACGCCCAAATTCGAACTACTAAAGAAAGGAATTCAATGTTATTTCCTTACAAATATAATAATTATTTTATATACAGATACGTCCATATGGCAAATAGTGTCTTGACACTAGGTTCTCTCTGTCTATTCTATACTATGTGGGGATAATATTTTTTTTATATATTTAACACATTAACCACCTTCTCAGTCACCAGTGACTGACACTGAGTACCTACTTTAATTTGCCCTTCAGTGTTGTCAGTGAAGGGTTCTGTGTTAAACGTTACTGGTATTGCCTGACGCGGACCTTCCACATGTTACTTGGCCTCAGAATTCAACTTTATGAAAAACTTGTTAGCTCCAGGAAATGAAAATTTTAAATGATATTTAGTATTGTCATTTCCTGGGTGTGGTCATAAGGCAAAGCGCGGCGTTGAGTTCGGCCACTCAGCACGAAATGCCTTAATTCGGCGGAAAGTGGGGAACGGAATTGTTGAAAGAGAATGCAGTGTCTTAACACTTATCATAACTGCTTATCAGGTTTCCTCTGCCGACCCTGCTATATGCGGGATACAGCATGAAGCTATATTATTGTTGGCAAAGAATGTGTTAATTTATTTAATAAACAGGTAATAACACCGGAGCTATCAGCTCGGGCAGCAGAATGGAGTACACACCGAGCACCTGATGGCAGACCATACTATTATCATGCCGCTACCAGCCAGAGTGTGTGGGAGAAGCCTGCACCGCTGAAGGAGATTGAGAGTGAGTTACCACTATATGTTAGTAGATACCACCCACCACTGTCTCTTGCTTCTATAGGAGTTTGAGAGTGACATAGCAGGATATAACAATAGATATTACTAGATTCCAGTGGCGATGGGTGAAAATTTTAATAAGGCGAGCTGGTATGTAATTAGGGAAACCTTTCTTTAGAATTAACCTTTTGTAAATTACTACTGTATTTAAAATAGTGGCGGATTTATTAGCAGACTGAAAAGGCTGAACTGACAATGAGATTTGCGAATTCGACAAAAACTTGGGCTATACCTTGAAAACGTATACATGCGTCCATACAACACGGTTTCCTCTGGCTTATAAAAATAATCTGATCACTCATAGTTTTCGCCTTCAAAAGGTGAATAAATCGTTTATGTCACAAGGTATATGTATGTACAACAAGATTCCACAAGTAATTACAGACCCTACCATTTGAAAAATTCGAAGTCGAAATTATAAATCATCAATCAATCATGAGAGTTAAAAAAAAGGTCATCAGAAAAATGTTGAGATCAAATTGTAATTGAGTTTGCAAAAACTTTACATCCTATACCGGCTTCCTTAAATATACCGGCTTCTCTAAAAATTCATCGGCTTCTCTGTATATATACCGGCTTCCATAAATATACATCGGCTTCTCTAAATTTACCGGCCTGCCTAATTAAAATTTTCACCCCTCGCCACTGTCATAATATAATAGTCCAGGTCGGACCTGTATATACTGGCTTATTTATATATGCCGGCTTTCCTATATATATCGGCTTACTTATATAAGACGTAGTATTCCGACTTAGCTATTAAAAATTTTCATTCTTCGCCACAATTAGAGTGAGACCTTAGAGAGATATTATCACTGTCAATTTTTTTTTTTTTCAATATATAATTATAATTTAAAAAAAGTAATATTTTTTTTTAATTTCAGAGTTACGAGCAAAGATAGCGTTGGAGAAGGGTGACAAGGATAAGAAGGACAAATTGGAAATAATTGATAGTAAGATCGATTGGTTTGTTTATTATTTTAGATTAGTGTCCCCGTTGACGCGTTAATAACGCGTCCTAGAAATATATGTATATGTCACTTTATATAAACATGCATGTCAAACTATGGTAGTAACATTTATTTATTAAGAACTACTATTAAAATATACATTTTTTCATATATAGTAATAGACGTCGAAGCACACGCGGAAGCAGTGGCAGCAGCGGAAGCGGCGGCGGAGAGAGAACGGGCGGAGAAGGAGAGACTGGAGAAGGAGAGGGTGGAGAAGGAGAAGGCGGAAAAGGAGAAAGCGGAGAGGGAGAAGGCGGAGAAGGAGAAGGCGAAGACGGATAAGAGCAGACCGGTGTCTAGTACGCCTATATCGGGGACGCCGTGGTTAGTGATTTAGTGGTCTTTTTTTCCGGTTTTTTTTTTTCTTATTGTTGTGATTTAAGTTGAACTATTTTTCACGCTTCACGCTGTATCCTGCATATAGCAGGGTAGGTAGAGGGAACCGTGTGAACTGTGTCAACATATACATTGATAAAGACAACGCGTTGTTAACGCGATAACGGGGACACTAATAGGAATAATAGTCATTTAGTATCAAAAATAAATTGCGAATTTATTGAAACATAAAATAACGTTTATAGAGTTTTTCTCACCATTACCTTACTAGTGACCCCATTGATGCGTTAACAACGCGTTGTCTTTAGCAATTTATGTATATGTCACTTTATATAAACATGGATACTAAACCATGGTAGTATGTGTAAAATTTATTTTATTAATTTAATGTACTATTTATGCATTATTTAAAAAAAATGTTAGTATGGTGCACTCTTTTGCTATATAAACTATAAGTGTGCCAAGTTTCATGCTCCTCCGTTCGCGTAATTTTGGTAAAAAGGTGTACAAAGTTTTTGTTTCACGTGTTTATATATAGATTATTGTATTTTATTTTAAATTAATACATATGTACATAGCTTCACGCTGTATCCTATATATAGCAGGGTAGGCAGAGGGAACCTAGTGTTAAGACACTCCTTATTCCACTTTCCACCTAATTGAGGCGCGATTTGCCTTGTTACTAATCCCAGGAAATGAAAATATTAACATTTCCTGGACTGGGAATCGAATCCACAACCTGTCGCGTTTATAGTTGCACACTTGTGCTTTGTTCTGTGACACAACAGTATATATATATAATTCTCCCGCAGGTGCGTGGTATGGACGGGTGACGGGCGCGTGTTCTTCTACAACCCGACGGCGCGCCTGTCCGTGTGGGAGCGGCCGGCGCAGCTGGCGGGCAGGGCGGACGTGGACGCGGCCGTCGCGCACCCGCCCAACTCCGCGGGCGCTGCTGGTGCTGCTGGAGCTGGTGCGGGAGCGGCCGGCGCGGGCGGGAAGGAGGCGGTGAGTGTGGGCCCTCCCACTTTACTCCCTACACTTTGAAAAATATCACCGAAACTATGATAATTATGGTGGTTCTTCAAGATTTTGTCCTCTTCTGATTCTTTTGGCACGAAATTTTTGACAATTTTGGCGTGTTCCTATGAAATTAGGTGTACCACTAAATATATAAAAATATTAATAGCATATATGATAATCCATTATTTGTGCAAAATTTCTGTTTTAAGGCGCCTAGGAATGCACGTAAACCTTCTAAAGCTTTCGGAACCTCTCTGGATAGATATCGTAGGAGTGTCAGACAACATAAATAATTTTAATATTTTTTCTTTTTAGTATTCTTTCCTATTCATTGATTGTAATTTAATAACATTTTAAAACTAATTTTGTAAAAAAAAGTATGTCTTGTCCTCATAATTGCATGTGGTATTCACCTTAAAAGGTAATGCATTTAGCTATAAGAATAAAAACAAACTATTGTTAAATTATATCCGATGTAATTACCACTGGTGAATCTAATAAATAAATAAATATATATTTGAGATACCTGTCTCACCTTCTTTCATGGGAACACGTTTTATTATGCTGAAAGTGTTTCGTTTCCTAGATTGATAACAAGAGAAAGTGCGGCGTTAAATTCCGCCGCTCAGCCCGTACCTCAATTCGGTGGAAAGTGGGAAACGGTGTCTTAACACGTCAATTGTCAGGTTCCCTCTGCCTACCCTACTATGTACGGGATACAACGTGAAGCTATTAATAATAATTTATACAATTTTCAGAAAGAGAAAGTATCGAGTACTACTCAACAAACTAAAAGTGCGAACGGTGATCTGAAACGTGGCGCTGAATCGGAATCGTCCGACTCGGAAATCGAACCCGCAAAAAAGTCCAAGCCTGAAGAGAGTGAGTATATGTTTAATGATAGAATAGAATAGACTTTATAGCACGCAAGAGAAAATAAAAACAAAAATAAATAGGAAACTATATAAATGGCTGTATGTAAAGGCGGTCTTATTGCTACAAGCAATCTCTTACAGACAACCTTTGTAAACATAGGATGAAATGCAATAAGGAAAAGGGGAATAACGTTAGTGCAAGAAAAGATAAACAAAACTCAGTATAAGTAATTAAAAAAAAAAAGAATAAATAAACTAATATAATTATAATATGCTAATGATATATAAATATGTATATAAAATAACATATATATCCATACATACAAATACACATACATACATACATACATACGTACATACATACATACATACATACATACATACATACATACAAAGCTACATACAAAATGATGATTATTTAGGTTAATATCAATAATACGTGGAGGG
Organism: Philaethria dido; assembly: GCA_033558755.1. Lineage (NCBI taxonomy): Eukaryota > Metazoa > Arthropoda > Insecta > Lepidoptera > Nymphalidae > Philaethria > Philaethria dido. The sequence continues at coordinate 117,506 of JAKGSA010000737.1, forward strand.
CTTTGGTTCCCTTCTTAATACGGTTTTATTAGCTTTGTATGTGTACCATTGTATCGGAATATTTGAACTTCCTCTGTGAACGTTAGCGGGTTCGAGTCCCGCTGCGCTCAAATTTTTATACGTTTTCTAAATATGGTTTCCTAAGTGTGTGATTAACTCTTTGAAACTATCAAAAATGTTAACTTAAAGTAAAATAGTTTTTTTTTTAATATCACAGCAACAGTCCGCAAAAGATCAGCCCAGACGATAGACGCGGGTAAGGAAGCCGCAAAAGAGGCTGAATCCCGCGCCGCCATTGAAAGGGCCATGGTGCCCTTCGAGCAAAGAGTGAGGGCCTTCCTGCAGCTACTGCACGAGAGTGATGTCTCCGCATTCTCTCCGTGGGAGAAGGAGTTGCATAAGATCGTGTTTGACAGTCGATATCTGCTGTTGGAATCTAAGGATCGAAAACAGGTAGGTTATGGATGCGAGTCCATTGGTATGGCGGTTGGGTCGTTTGTGTGTTGTTTATGACAGAGTTAAGAGAGAGTTTTAGGAGGGAGAGTGTGTGTGTGTGTTTATTTCTCCTTTTACTGCGGTAAATACGGTAAATGTATCTCTCAGTGTCCTTTGAGTAGTGAGTGAGGGCCATCCTACAGTTATTACACGAGAGTGATTTCTCCGCATACTCTCCGTGGGAGATGGAGTTGCATAAGATCGTGTTTGACAGTCGATATCTGCTGTTGAAGTCTAAGGATCGGAAACAGGTAGGTTATGGATGCGAGTGCATTGGTATTGTGGATGGGTGTTGCGTTTTTTAGTGTAGGCATTGTATGTTTGTTGGTGTCTATACAAATCTAATATTGTAAATGAGATAGTGTGTCTGTTTGTGTTTTTACTATGGTGGTTGTGGTAACATATGCCACATAGGTACATTTCGAATTCTCATTGACCATACAAGCGACGCTATGAATAATAACTAATAATAATAATTTAAGAATTTTAAATATTTCTTGATTTTTTTGTTGTAGAAAACTAAATCAACCACTAAATATGTTTTTTCTTTTTTTCAAAAATTCCATTTTAGGGAATTGAAATTTTACATTTAAGTCATCTCTCTCAATCTGATTATGATAATTTTTGGGCATAGAGTTTCGATTTACATTCTAGGAATTGAATGGTTTTATATAATTAATTCTTTCTGGTTAGATAGCGTTCTATCGTATCGTATCACCGTTGAGTTCCGTCACTAACTGAGAATTCGATTAAAGACATAGTGTCGTGACACTAGGTTCTTTCTATACTAATTATTAAAATATTCCAGGTGTTCGACAAATACGTGCGAGAAAGAGCTGAGGAGGAGAGGAAGGAGAAGAAGAACCGGTTACAACAGAAGAAGCTGGCCTTCAAAACTCTCATGGAGGAAGCCAAGCTCCATTCCAAGTGAGTTAATTGCGATTAACTTTAATTACTGTCTCTTTGTGTCAAGCAGCTTCGTTGTTGTATTACCCACTTAATATGGGTGTCAAATGAAAGGGCATTTTCTTACTTTTTTTTTATTTTAACGCTGCATCCCGCATATAGCCAGAGGACAGGCAGAGGGAACCTAGCGTTAAGACACTCCGTTCCCCACTTTCCACCGAATTGAGGCATTGTGTGCTGAGTGGCGGAACTCAACGCCGCGCTTTTTCTTTTTGCTAAACCTAGGAAATGAAAATACTAAACAATATTTCCTGGAGTAGAAATCGAACCCACACCACAACCTTTCACGATTACCTTATTTTTATTATATTTCTTTATTTCATTCACCAGATCATCATTCACGGACTTCTCAAGTAAATTCAGTCGAGATGAACGCTTCAAGAACATAGAGAAGATGCGAGACAGAGAGACGTACTTCAACGAGTACATAGTGGAGGTGCGCAAGAAGGAGAAAGAAGAGAAGGACAGGAAGAGGGAACAGGTAAGAGAGAGAGAGCGAGGGAGAGAGTGAATGATTGTGTGGATGTATGTTTTCTGATCTTTGTTATTTAAAAAATTTTAATATCGATTTTGAATCGATTTTTGATTTAAAGTCATTTGTAGTTGTCCTTTTTTTTTTAATTTTTGAATTGGAAAAGCTTTTTTTATTAGATTTTGAATTATTTTTTGTTTCTTCTTTACAGATTTTTCATTTTATGTAATATTATTTTATTTTATAATTGTTTTTCTTACAGGTGATTGAACTAGTCAGGTTCGATTCTTGACTTTTTTTTTTTATGTTTTGGAGTAATGGGTTCGATTCCCGTTGGTTAGTGATGGAGCTGTTGTATATTTTTAAAATGGATGCTAAGCGAATATATCTATTTTCATAGTTTTAATAATATTTGTTTTTGGATTTATAATGAATTTTCAAATATATTTTTTTAATAATCTATGTTCGATATGGTCTTAGAAATGTTACAAATAAAATTTCAATACATATTGTAATTTTTTTTTTAAATATTTTGAAAATATATGATAAAGAACATATAGAATATAGTATGTGTCAAACTTTTTTTTATATATTAAGCATTTTGATGTGTTTCTTTGCCATTTTTATAGGTGTGTAAATTAAAAAAAAAATGTAATAAAAAAAAAAAAAGTTTGATATTTTGTTTATTGTTGATTCTCCCTTTTATATAAAGCATATGTGTTTCATGATTATGCCGTTACACACAAACGAACAGTGATATCTCTATATATACATATATACATATATATATATATAAAAATAGGATATATATACCACTCCCCCAAAAAGCGATTTTGAGTTTTGAGTTAACTCAAAATGTGTTTTTTTTTTTCAAAATATCTTTTTTTAGCTATAAAATAATAATAATAATGATTTATAACGGCAAAGTCACGCAAAACACAGCTCGGGGCGAGCGGCGCCGGCGGCGGGGCTTGTTGTAGGCGGCTGTGGACACGAATCGGGAGCCCACTTGGCGAAAAATCGATTTTTGTATCGATTATCGATTGTTTTTAATCTGTGGTCCGTTTATTTGGACTCGCGCTTGACGATTTTCTTTTGAAATTTGAATTTGAAACGCAATGGAGTTTGAGTGATTTGATTTTTTGTTTTTTTTTTTTTGTTATGATTTTAAATTTTTAAAGTCAATTTAGATGTTAATATAGTCAGTTTTTTTTATTGTTTGTTCCTTTTTTTTAGTTACAAGTATTTTAACTTAAATTTTTTTTTTTTTTTTTTAAATTATATCAATTTAATTGAACTCCATTGTTGATTTAGTTTTCGAATCAAAAAAATGTCGGTTTTTTTTAAATAAATATCGTCAAGTGGGCGCTCCGATGCACGAGATGAAATATAAGGTTAGATATAATTTTAAGCACACATAATTTCTAGTTTTAAAATTAAAATCTAGATTTTGTGCCTAACAAATTGGCTAGAATCACCTTTGGTGAGTAAAGATATATGCAATTTTATTTAAAAGAAAAAAATCAACATAAAGCTTTCAAAATTTTATTGCATGCATATAAATTAAAAAAAAAAAGGTGATGGGTTTTTTAAAAAAAAAGTTAATACAATATGTAAATACATGATTGGAATGTAAAGTTTAGAGTCAAAGACTTAATAATTAAAAAAAAGAGCTGTCAAATAAATACGTCACTAATTATTTCTTTTTCAGGTCCCTTTTGTCGTTTTTTTGTTTTTTTTTTTGTTTCTAAGAATTGATAGAGAAGTTTTTTTTTAAGTTTACATCGATTTTGATGTGATTTTTTTTTTAATCAGAAACTAGTGAACGGATTTTTTTTTTTTAATAATTAAATGAGACTTAAGAATGAAATATATGAAAACTTCTTTGTCAGTTTATTAAAGAGAAAGCACATTCAATTAAAAAAGTAAATTTTAAACTTTTTTTTTGAAAGTAATTAAAATATTTAATTTTAAAAAGTAAAATTGAATTAAGAAATGTAATTTTTTTTGCAAAGAAATTTACAGTTAATGTTTAGTAAATTATAAAAAGAATGTAACAGAATATAGAAAATGAAAATAGAGGCATGATCAGTTTTATGGGTTTAATTTAATCGATGTTTTATATCGATTTTGATATCGATTTTTTATAGGCAAAAATAAAATTATTTTTTTCCAAATATAAATTAAGCAGACAGTAAAGTGATTGATATTTATTGTTTATCTAATAGATAATAGTATTTTTTGTGGGTTCGATTCCCACTCCAGGAAATGTAAAAGTTTAGTATATTCATTTCCTGGGTTTGGTAACAAGGCAAAGCGTGGCGTTAAGTTCCGCCACTCAGCACGCAATTCGGCGGAAAGTGGGGAACGGAGTGTCTTAACACTAGGTTCCCTCTGCCTACCCTGCTATATGCGGGATACAGCGTGAAGCTATTTTTTTAAATTTATATATAAATGATGTTTTTAAAAACGTATATTAATTAATTACATAAAAAGCGAGTCGTGGCGCAGAGGCACAAGTAAACGCAAGCAATGCAATTGTAAACGCAGACACGCGAAACGCGACAGGTTGTGGGTTCGATTCTCACTCCAAAAAATTAAATTAATAAACATTTATAATAATTTCTATTTAGTATTTTAATTTCCACGCTCTGGTAATAAGGCAAAGCGCGGCGTTGAGTTCCGCCAATCAACAAGCAATTCGTTAATTCGGCGGAAAGGTGGGAACAAAAATCTTAATGAACGGAGTGTCCTAATACTAGGTTCTCTGGTTCCCTCTACTTGCCCTACTATGTGCGGGATACAGCGTGAAGTTAAAAAAAAAAAACAAAATATCTGTTACAGTTGTCGATGGTTAGGTATTAATAGTTGCAGGTTCGAATCCTGCTTTATGAATTGATAATTTATATACAAAGTATTCACACTTATGTGTTCACGCTTGTTTGTGTGTGCGTGTTTTCATTTTTTTTTTAATTTAAATATTTAAAAAAAATCGATTTTATTCTTTTTATAGTAGACCCATAAAGCTGATTTTTGCTTGCACAGTTAATTTAAATAGATTATAAGTAAAACAATTGTGGAGGTGATAAATAACTTTTTAATATACTTTTATTGAAGAGAACATAGTGTTAAGACACTCTGTCTTTTTATTTGACATTAGAATTAGATATTGCGTATTAGATGATAGTGAAGGTGGCCTGTTGTGGCGCAGATTCACAAGCGTGCGAATGTAAACGCGACAGGTTGTGGGTTCGATCCCCACTCCAGGAAATGAAAGTATTAAATAATCTTTAGTATTTGCATTTCGTGGCTCTGGTAACAAGACAAAGCGCGGCGCTGAGTTCCGCCACTCAGCACGCAATGCCTCAATTCTGCGGAAAGTGGGGAACGGAGTGTCTTAGCACTATGTTCTCAGGTTCCCTCTGCCTACCCTGCTATATGCGCGATACAGTGTGAAGATATAAAAAAGGTAGTGGTGCTTAACGCCGCAATGTGCGTTAATATCTTGTTTTGTTTAATCTACACACACATATAGCGAACTAGGCAATGAGAGTTTAGTGTTAAGACACTCCGTTCTCTATTTCATGTTAAAAATATTACCTTTGCAATTTCCCATAATATCAAGAGTGGGTAATCGAATCCATTTCCATTGCGTTTATAGTCAGTTATTTAATAACTGCGCTATGATGGTGTAGTTTTAGATTCTTTTTTTAATTAAAAAATAAGTGTCGAGGCTTCATTTGAGTTAATAAAGATTCTGATTTTGGAACAGCCTGTATATGGTTTCTTATTTTTTTTTGTTTATGTATTTTTTCAAATATTCCTTAAATATTCTTCTTTTTCTTCAGCATTATTCATTTTAATAGCTGAGCGTAGTAGGGTAGACGGAGAGACCACTAGACACTAGTGTCTAAACACATCGTTCTCTGCTTTCCGTCCCTATTCCAGATATTGCGTTAGTGGCGTAATTTAGTGACGCATTTTGTCTTACCGGAGCAAAGAAATGAAAATAATTTAAATATAATCTATTTCCCAGTGGGAATTGAACTCATAACCCATTGTGTTTACAGTTAGACGCTATTCCACTTCGCAATATATTTTTATTTCTAAAAAGACAAACTACTTTCAATTATATATTTTTATTTTTCTTATTTGGTTACATCAAATATTCAGAAAAACAAACAGCCTGTATATATTTCCATATTTTAAGCATATTTTTTATGTATCCTTGTTATTATATCGTTTTGTTTTCATAATTGTTTACGTGTTCATTTTTTTTTTTTTTTTTTTTTTAAAAGTTATATGGTAACCATATAACTTTTTACTGGGTGAATCAATTTTGATGGTTCTCTTTTTATATGATAGCTAGTGCTTCTGATGTGGTCCCAATATATTTAGTTATGATCTGACGACTAGTTTTTGAGTAATTCGTAATAATTTTACTATTTTGTGCATTTTATTTAAATTTAGTTTTCTTTTTTTTATTGTTAAAATTCTGAAAATATTATATCCGTACCAGGCATGAATAGGTTGTTAAGTCCATTATTTATACTTTTTTTTAATATTAAATTTAAAATAAATTGTCCAAATCAAACACTTTCAAGTAAATTAGTTAAATAAATAGATTTTTAGATAAAATTTAATCTTCAATTATTTTTATTTTTCTACTCTGATAAGACACTGTTATGAGGGAAAAAGAGTTTGCTGATATGTAAACTTGAAACTTAAATAAATCTATGTAAAAAAATTGTATTTTCTAATTGTCAACTTATTTACGCCTGGTACGAATAATATAGTTGGATATCAAAAGTTAACATTAATTTATTATATTCATATACTCGCTGTATCCCGCAACTTCGTTTGCATTAACGATAAAACATAAAATTCTGTTTTTCCGTTTTCATAGCAATTTCTCATTCTCCTCTCTCAGCACTCCCCTACACTCTTCAAGTCCCTACAGACCGCATGTCATGTTTCTATGTGCAGAAGCTTCTCGTTTTTCTCTTTCAACACTCCTCTACACTCCCCAAGTCCCTACACGCCACATGTCATGTTTCTATCTGCAGAAGTTTCTCGTTCTCATCTCTCAGCACTCCTTTACACTACACGCGTCCCTACACGCCACACGTCACGTTTCTCTGTACAGTAGTTTCTCGATCTCTCAGCACTCCTCTACACTCCCCGCGTCCCTACTCGCTACATGTCATATTTCTATGTGCAGCAGTTTCTCGATCTCCTCTCAGCACTCCTCTATATTCACCGCGACCCTACACGCCACACGTCACGTTTCTGTGTACAGTAGTTTCACGTTCTCCTCTCTCAGCGCTCCCCTACACTCCTCGCGTCCCTACACGCCACATGTCATGTTTCTATGTGCAGTAGTTTCTCGTTCTCCTCTCTCAGCACTTCCCTACACTCCCCGCGTCCTGTTCCCTACACTCCCCAGTAGTTTCGCGTGTAGGTTATCGTCAGTCACTCAGTATTGCAAGCGTTTTATATATACAGTGGGCCTGCTACCAAATTAATTAAAAAAAAAAACAATTTTACTGTAATTAAACACCCTATATATAATGTTCCTAAGAATACAGACTAAAAATATTAGACACAACGCCTCCACTTTTGTTAAAGACTAATTATTTTCTTTTATTTCAGGAACTAATATATATTCTTTTCACAGCATTTTAATAATATAACCTCTTTTCAGCTTTTAATTTTTTTTTTTCAGTCGTTGCCGATTTTTTTTATGTACGCGTATTTAGGAATGAATGTGGCTTGAGCGTTGGTAGGGAGTTTGCTTTGCGTTTTTATTTAAAAGGAGAAAGACTATACATTAAATTACATTAAGGAAAAGCGCGGCGTTGAGCTCCGCCATTCAGCACGCAATGCCTCACTTCGGGGGAAAGTGGGGAACGGAATTGTTGAAAGAGAACGGAGTGTCTTAACACTAGGTTCTGGTTCAAATTCCCTCTGTCTACCTTGCTATATGCGGGATACAAAGTCAAAGTCAAATAATTTTATTCAAAATAAGAAGTTACATGTTTCATTTTTTTAACGTCAAAAAATTTAGCTATAAAAAATACTACACAACGCGGCGTTGAGTTCCGCTACTCAACATGTAATAAGTAAAAGATATAAAAAGACTTTTTTCAGGGTAATTCTTTTTACCTAACTGAAATATGAGGGTAGTTATAAAAAATATATTTTTTTTTTCTTGTACGTTTTATAATTAGATGAAAAAAAATTTACTGTTATTATATTTTTTATGTACAGTTTTTTGCTATTTTCGCATAACAGGAATAATCGGAGAAATCCTGGTGTCTAGACACTCTGTTCATCACTAACATAAAAAACAAATACCTCAAATATAAATTGATTTTTTCTTACTTGTTGTTTTTGATCTGTTCTAGAGATAGTAACTTAAAATAATAGATGCAGGTAATTTTATGAATATATTAGTTAGTCAAAATATTAATTTAATAACTATTGTAACTCACTATAGTGGCGTTAAATTGTACATTAAATTTAAAAAAAAAAGAATTTATTTATAAATATGGCAATATTCTTTACTTTAACAAGGTTTTTTAGTAAAAAGAAATTAAATATATATACCCAAAATCATATTTACTAACAGACAGACAACATCTCCTATATATTTATTTCAATATACCAAAATAATATAACTTTCCATACCACAACTCAAGTCACAGGTTCCAATCCGCTCGCGCCAAACATGACATGATATTAAAAAAAAATCTCCCCTCCTTTTAGGCCAAGACGGACTTCATAGCGCTCCTCAAAGAGAAGACCATAGACAGAAGAGCAAGATGGGTTGACATTAAGAAGAAAATAGACTCGGACGCTAGATACAAGGCAGTGGAAAGCAGTACGATGAGAGAAGACTATTTCAGGGAGTACTGTAAGATTATGAAGGAAGAGAGGAAGAAAGAGAAAGATGGGAAGGAGAAGGAGAAGGGTGAGTTGGTTGTTATTTGTTTTTGATTTGATTTTTGATGTGTAAAATATATGGTTTCCTTGGCAACGTGTATGTTAAACGTGGTAGCAATATAAATTTTATTAATATTATTTATTGCTAATATATTATTCATAAATAGCTATGATTTTAACAAGAAAAAAGAAAACAGGTTTCTAAAAGGCACGAAGTAAAGTATTTTTTTACGAATAACTCCTAAACTGCTCGTCAGAACTTATCTAAATTTAAATGGGGCCAAATATCATCAAAATCTGTTTTCCTAGATCTGCAGTTTATTTCTATATGTATGCCAATATTCATACTCCTCCGTTCGCATTGTTTTCATAAAACGGTATCCAAAACTTTTCTTCAGTCGAAAACGTTTATAGTTAAATGAAAATTTTAGTTTGATATAGTGACAAGTGACGTCATAGTTTTATTTATTTGTATGGAAAAAGTGATTTTTTTAGGATTTCTTCTGATAATCGATTTTTTCATATATTTGTTCATAAATTCCCAAAGATTTAATTCCAAAAACGTATGGTTAACGTTTCCCACCGTCATCGACGGGTCCTATGTACGCAGGTACAAGTGCAAAAACAATTTTACGCTACAGCTATTTAGAAGTTTTTAAGATTGTAATTTTGTCATTATTCGAAGTAAATAAATCCTTTAAATAATGATTCCTTTAAATAATGATTCCCTTGAATAATTATAAAATTTCAACTTTAGAAACCTGCATCCTCTCTCCTGCATCGTTGTATAATACTTTTACACTTGTAACAGTGGCGAAGTGTCCATACAACACGGTTACCTCCGGCTTGCCTTCATTTTTAAAATACAAATATGAGACCTAATAAAAATAACAAAAAAACGAGCTCTGACATCTAAAACTCTCAAAAAAAGTCATCGCCAAAATTCAGTAATGAAATTACTAAATACCTTTACATCCTGTACTGGTTTCCCTAAATATATGTACCGACTTCCCAAAAAAAAAATTTATATATATATATATATATATTAGGACTTTGAATACGTTCTCGCTGGTTTTTTTTTTCAAAAAAAAATTATTTAAAATACAACGCTTACAATAACATTACTCAATGTATTGTCCATCATTAGAGACCACTTTCTCCCATCTCTCTGGTAGCAATTGAATCCCCCGTCGAAAATATATATATATATATATCGGCTTCTCTAAATCCACCGGCTTGCCAAATTAAAATTTTCACCCCTCGCCACTGGTACGTAGTACCCGTCATTACCTATGTATGTATATACGTCTGTAGTGTATTAACAATAATTTTAAAATAATGCACCAGGATAAGCAATAGGCCATTGCTATTGACATATAACTATTTATAATATTTTATAGAGCGAGACAGAACCAGCAAAAAGGAAAAGAAAGAAAAGGAAAGAGAAAAAGACAAAGAAAAGGAGAAGGAGGGAAAGAAGGACAAAAAGAAGGAGAAGGCTGGTGAAGTGAGTGGAGATCATATTTTTTTTAAACATTTCTAGTTTTTTAGAATCCATGGATAGATTAAAAAAAGATTAAAATTTTTTTTTTTTTTTCAATAAGAAAACATGCCATGGATCCTGAGAAATTACAGATTATTAATATTTTTTTCATGTGATTTGTGTGACTTTTTTCTCTTAAATACAAAGCTAATCTGCCACGGACACTACTTATTGTGATAGTGGTTTCTTTTTTTTTTTTATTCTTATTTTAGCAATGGGATATAATATTCCTCCTATATATTTTTTTCTTTTCGCGTTATCGACGTCGCCATTTTGAATTTAGTTTTTTTTATTATACAGCGGGTTCCGTAATTGGAAATATTTCAAGGCTTTACATACGGAAGCTTTAGCATTTGTTTAAAAAGTGCTTATACAGCGTGTTCCATTTTACGTTAGTGTTTCGAGGCGACTGTCATAATCTGCGGGGGTCGTTGCCCCGCACTTTAATTAAAAAAAAAATAAATAAATAAAAAGAAAGTGTGTGGTTTTGCAGTGAATTTTATTGTGTGAAGAGACAAACGGAGGAACGGTGAGCACTTATTGTTATAGAACCTACATCGGACAACCCGCAGATTTATGACAGGCATAGGGCGTGGTCACTAAGATAGTGACCTATTTCACTTTCAAAAAATCTGATCTCTTTTTCTTTAAAAAAAAAATAATACTCATTTTTTTCACATTCCAAACACCATGTATAAAGTTGTTTATGCTATGCGAAGTGATCAAAAGAAGCGAATTTTTCAATGTCGTATCTGTTAGGGTTATATTTAAAATATATATATTTAATGTTTTTAATTATTAATTTTCAATAATTCCACGTGTCCGATGCAGGTTCGCTTTTTTTTTAAAAAAAGTTGATAGCCATAAGTTAAACTCACAGCTCCCTCTGTCTCTCGCAGAAGGCAACCGAACCTGAAGACGAGACGAAACAGCCAACGCCACCACGAGACCAGTGGGCAGACATCTTGGGGATCCCTGGCCAAGAGGAGGACTCGAAGGAGTCCAAAACCTCAAAACCTGAGGAATCATCGGACAATAGCGAGAAATCCCCATCTCCTACTCCTGAGAAAGAAATCATTTCACCGAAACAACTGAGGTCATCAAAGAAAGAGTTGATCCAATTGGAAACCAAGTCTCCGGTCAAGTCCCCGCCCAAAAAGAGGAAGCAAGAAGTGGTGGTTGTGGAACAGGAAGTAGAGAAGAAGGGCAAGAAGAAGGTGGAGAAGACGGAGAAACGCAAGCGGAAGTCCGAGAAAGAATAGTGTTTGCTATACGTTTTTCATAAACGCTGATTTTTAGAGCAGCGCAGGTTACTGTGCAACCGGGACAATTAGTTATCCGAATTTTTAGTTTTTTGAGTTTGTTTTATTTTCAAAATGGGGGTAGTTGGGACTTTTGTTGAGGGTATTTGACTTGTTTTTTTTTTCTTTAGTATGTCTCTATGAAGGAGTTTTTATTGTTTGGTCTAGTTTTGACGTTTCAAAAGTGACTTTTTTTTGATAATTTTTGTCTATGATGTGATTTTTTTTTAAATTTCACTCCAACTTACGTCCTGCTACCCTCGAGTTTTTGATTGCGACACTTGAAATTGGCGATTTTTCTTTTTTTTTAAAACATTATAAGCTTAAGGCTGTATGATTAAAGGTGTTTGTGTAAATATTAAAAATTGTAATTCTTGTGTGTCCGACCTCTCTTTCTAACTTAGTGTGCGAGAACGAGATAGATATATTCTATCAATAGTACTTTATTGTCGATCCAATCGATTTTGACGTGAATGGTGGTTTTTGTTTTTTTTTTTTAATTTCAAGTGTCAAAATCGTGGTTTTTTAATAATTAAGTGAAATATACTATATCCATAGCATAAACATACATGCATACAGGCAAGTTTGATATATGTTATTATGAAAATGTATGGATTTTGAAAGATTTTGACGGATTTTGATGGATTTTGAAGGATTTTGTAAATATTATTTAAGGAATGTAGACAATTTAATTATAAAATTAGATTTTAGTGATAGTAATGTAATCAATTTGTGACTTTGCGAGAAGGAATTCTTTTTTTTAATTTCTATTCTCTCTTAGCTCTCCATTTAATTATAATAGTGTAAATAAATATTTTTTCACTCTAAATGTTAATGTAGGATAAGGACTTGTGTTTCTTTTTTTTTTATTTGGACTTTGAAACCGTGCACAAGGGTAAAAAGGTTTCGTCCTACGGCCAATGTTGCCATTAAAAATAATTAAAATAATATTATAAATATTATTTGTACAAGTTTTCGGTATTTGTAAATATTTAAAAAAAATATGTACATTTTTTAATCTGTATTTGTAAAACATTTGGGAAATTGTAACTTTATTTCTTTTTTTTTTTAATGTATTTATAACTTTTTAATTTTTTAAATGTGTAAGATTAAGGCTATTATATTATTATACTTAATGATCTTTTTTTTTTTTAATAATTAACCGTTTCTCAAATGTATTTAGTATGTAGGTTTATTATTAAATATAGATTAAAAATATTTTTTAAATTTATTGACTGTAGAAGTTACATTTTTTTTTAATGTGGCAGGATTTAAACCCGTACTTAGATGATAGATTAAGGGGTCACAGGTTCAAATCTTGTGCAGTAAAAAAATTATGAAATTTTTAATATTTGTAGTATTAAGTGTGATTGTCATTTTTAAATATTAATAATGCTAGTGATTTTTTTTAAATTTATTTATATATTTTTTATATGTAAAGAAATATTTGACAGAAGTATTTTTGGCTAATAATTGACATTTTACACTCGATTTTTTTTTCTTAATTAACTTTTTTTATTGTTAATATAGCAAAAGAGTTAATTGTTTAATATTTTGACAAATATATGTATTTTTGCTTTTGCATCAGAAATAATTATTTTAAAGGGCCCCTCGTAAAGAAAGATTTGAATGAATGAAATCGTAATATGTTGGCATTATTGAATTATACTTTGGTTTTGTATGTTTAAAAATGCTGAGTGACGTTAGCTGTCAAATATATATATATATATATATTGGGAGATAAATTTTAAAAATAAACATTTGGACGTAACGTTTTTCGTGAAAAAAAGGAATTTTGTAACTTTTCTTTTTAATTTTACAAAAATATGAGTTTTTTTTTTATATTTGTTAAAATCTACATATGACCTTCATATATTTATGTCTTTCATTTATTTAATAGTAAAAAAAATTAAAAACATTTAAATAAAGAGAGAAAGAGAATATGCTGTCTCTTTCACACCTTACAAAACGAAGATGGCGCTTTGATGACGTCACTCGTTACTTGCCTTTTTTTAACTTCACGCTGTATCCCGCATATAGCGAGGTAGGCAGAGGGAACCTGAGAACGTAGTGTTAAGACACTCCGTTTATTTTAAAATTTCCGTTTTCCCCACTTTACTTTTTTTGAGTCAAAATATTTAAAATATGTCTTTTTAACGCCTGTTGTGACGCAGAGGCACAAGCGTGTGACTGTAAAGACGTCAGGTTGTGGGTTCGATTCCCACTCCAGGAAATGGAATTTATCATTTCCTGGGTTTGCTAACAAGGCAAAGCGCGGCGTTGAGTTCTGCCACTCAACACGCAGTTGAGGCATTGCGTTTTCGCGGCGAATTCGGCGGAAAGTGGGAAACGGAGTGTCTTAACCCTCTACCTACCCTGCTATATGCGGGATACAGCGTGAAGTTATGTATGTATATGTATGTTTTTTTTTTTTTTACTTTTGAATAATATTATGGTTCTTTTTGTTGGTGCTTAAAGAAAAGATAGTGTTGGGACACTACGAGTTTTTCAAATGTGTGAAATTTTTTAATTGATTCTTTTGTTATTTAATTATGTGATTTAATTTTGTATTTAATCAAATGTTTTTGAGTCAGTAATATTATTTTTTTATTTTTTATCTGTATTAAAAGACGTAAACGGCCGCCATTTTTTATTTCTAATTTTTTTTTTAATATTGGAATTATTATTTTTTTTAATATTAGTAATGTAATTATTATTGTTTATCTGTATTAAATGACATGAAAGGTCGCCATTTTGTATTTCTTTTTTTTTTAATACGTATCGACGATATGTAAAGTTAAAGTACGTAAGTTCGAATCTGATTGAGTGTAATATTTGTGTGTGTGTAGTATTTGATATTGTTAAGTTAAAGTATGAATTATATATATATTGTAAATATTTTGACGGTGTATTATACGTGTTGTATTCAAAAATTGTTTTTTTTTTTATAAACAGCCTGTATTTAGCAGGGTATGGAGGGAGCTTAGTGGCAAAACTCTCTGTTCTTGATTTGTTAGCGGTTTAAATACGGAACTGAAAGGTCCCCTTTTCTTAAGAGAATGGTAAATGAAAATAATTTTAATAAAATTTTTTCACTAAGTGTGATCGAACCTTTAACCAATTGTGTTTATAGTTAGACACCACTGGCGAGGCGTCCATACAACTCGATTCCCACCGTCTTGCCTAACTTTTCAAAGTACCAGTGTGAGGCCTTAATTTTTTTTTTTCGCCAGGTAAATGTGGACAAAGTCAAACAAGGTGTGAGAGCTAAAAAAAAAGTTCGCCAGGAAAATATTGGGCATAAAAGTGCAAAAAAACAAGCTCTGACATCTTATAGACCTTAAAAAAAGAGGTTATCGCGAAAATTGTATAGTTAAATTACGAAATACCTTGACATCCTATAACGATTTCCCTAAATATATCGGCTTTCATTAAAATGACCGGCTTCCCTAAATATATATACCGGCTTCCTTAAATATACATCGACTTCCCTTAATTTACCGGCTTGCCTAACTAAAATTTTCACCCCTCGCCACTGTTTATACACTTTCCTACGGGGCTGCTCTCACATAGCAGGGTCGGCAGAGAGTTTAGTGTCAGGACACTCCGTTCTCCGGTTTGTCCTCGTTCATAAGACCTTTTTTTTTTGGTGTTTATGTTATTAATTATGGACATATAGTCCGTACATTTTGCGAATTCGGTTTGCTTTTTATTCAATGAGTCACACCAACGTTTTTAGCTAACAGCATATCTAAGTAGAAGGTAACTAAAGGAAATAGAATCAGTTTTTATTTTTTATCTATCTTCAATAATGAGTGAGATACCTCGCGTTAAAGTGCAGCCTCGGTCGCGCTAGTAGCGCTACTGTGTGACGTCACGTGCACACTTACATACACGTACGTTGTAACAACACGCACACACACACAACCGCCACACGCACACATACCTATCGCCGCGTGACGTCACCAAACGATATCGTTTTGATGAAACAAAAACTATAGTTATTTGCAAGAACAGACGCATTTAATTCATTCACTTTTTTAATAAGATTTAGATGTGTTGGTGTGACTCGTTGTCTTCTTAAAGTAATGGAAAAAATGCGCTATGACCTTTTTTTTTAGTATTGTTGTTAAGTTTTTGTATTTAGTTTAATTTAATATTCTTAATATTGTCAGTTATATTTCTTTAAATTATTATATAATAATAATTAACTTTATAGTCGTTTTTTTTAACGAGAAATGAAAAAAAAACACAAAAAAGAAATAAAAT
Source organism: Philaethria dido (assembly GCA_033558755.1). Taxonomy (NCBI): domain Eukaryota; kingdom Metazoa; phylum Arthropoda; class Insecta; order Lepidoptera; family Nymphalidae; genus Philaethria; species Philaethria dido. Next base: position 133,497 of record JAKGSA010000737.1, read on the forward strand.
TTTCTCAAACACAAAAAAATCATTTAGGAATTATATCTAAACCACCTTTAAACCAGGAACCAGAACCTGAACCATCAGAAACCGAGGAAGTGGAAACAGAGAAGGAGGACCCGGAGAGTGAGGCCGCCAAGGAGAAGGAGGCGCGTGCGCAGGCCTCCATCAAGGAGAGAGAGAGACAAGTCCAGAGAGCCCTCGCAACCAGTCTCCGGGACAGGGACAAGGAGAGAGAGTACCATAAACGTGATGAGGCTGTTCAGGTGAGTCTACAGTAGAACGTGGATTAACTAAGGTTTTGGTTAACTGGGGTTTTGTCTAATCGGGGTTTTGATTAGCTAGGGTTTCTGGTTAACTGGGGTTTTTATTAATTGGGGTTTTGAATAACTAGGGTTTCTGGTTAACTGGGGTTTTGATTAATCGAGGTTTCGATTGACTGGGGCTTTGATTAATGGGGGTTTCGATTGACCGGGGTTTTAATTAACCAGAGTTTTGATTAACTGGGGTTTTGTCTATTCGGCGTTTTGATTGACTGGGGTAAACTGATAAACGATAAACTGGAGTTTCCAATTAATCGGTGTTTTGATTAACTAGGGTTTCTGGTTAACTGGGGTTTTGATTATTTGGGGTTTCGATTGACCGGGGTTTTGATTAACTAGGGTCTTGATTAACTGGGGTTACAGGGGGACATTTTTTTTTGTTATAATTTTACATTTTTACACTATTTATTTTATAGTTCACAATATATGTTTTATAATAAATTTATTATATGATTTATTATTTTTTTTAACAATTATAATGTAATTATTCCTAAAAATAATGAAATAATATACTAGATAGAAAAACACGGCACTTGCTAGTCCAATACATTTTCTAGAAACAATGTAGTTAATAAAATGTAATTCTATTATCCGGGGTTTTCGATTATCCTTGAACTCCCATCCATCCCACCCATCATTACCCCGGATAATGGAGGTTTCGCCTCTTGTACAACTTATACAGTGGTATAAAAAAGCGTTTAATACGTTATGGATGCGATTGTTTGGTATTGTTTTAAAGTTTGACTAAAAATATATATTTTGAGTATGGATTTTCTTAAGTGTGATAGGAATGTTTAGTTTAGTTATGTAGAATGCGTGGATATGAGAAGAGTAGGTTCGAAATCCTGTTATGTTAAAATTTCTAAACTTTTTCAAATATGTTAGAAGGTAACATTATTAATTTGCACAACTACCTTCTTTTTTATTTATTTTCTACATTTTTACTGAATTCAGGTTGAATGGCGGATTTTAACGCCGCATTTTAGGACTTTTCAAAATATTAAAATACCGTTCTCAATTTCTCTTACTCTCTCTCCAGCATTTCAACGCTTTGCTAGCTGACCTGGTACGGAACCCCGACCTCGCGTGGAGGGAAGCAAAGAAGCAATTAAAGAAGGACCACCGGTACAGCTTAGCTGAAGAACTGACTAAAGACGATAAGGTAAGTCTCTTGTTGTCTCTTTTTTAGGTCTTGGTCTTTTATTTTGAAGTGATTTTAGTAGTTTTAACTGTACTTATGTATTAATCTAAGAAAATTATGCAACGGTATTTTAACGGATTTCAATACTTCTTTTCGATTTGCTTCAAAATTTGGACACGAATTAAGATTTTTTTTTTTGACAATGTTTAAAACTTGACTTGGCTGTGGCTATGTAGATACTTATTACTAATTCCGAAAGTATTTAGTATTTTATAACATTTAAGTTAGTAACTTCATTATTGTCAAAGTCAAAGTCAAAGTCAAATAATTTTATTCAAAATAAGAAGTTACAAGCTTCATTTTTTGAACGTCAAATAATTTACCACCGGTTCACTAAATTTAGTGCCTATATATTGTATAGACATATATAGACATATATATAACTTGTATAGACATATATATAACTTACAATACATTTACAACAACGATAAGCCTCCCGACCGAGTATTAACAACATTTAATTCCACATATTACCATCTGTATAGTATTCTTCGACTAAGATCCTCTCCCCAAAGGTTATCTCTTATATTGCAAACTGCTATAAGCAAAACTGTCTTTGCTCGCTCTGTACTTATCTATATCATACTTTGTATCGTTCCTTCTATATCTTTGTGTGCAATAACTAATTTCTACCTATTTATCTACTGCACCCAGTTAACTTTGAACCATTTTACCTAGGGAACGTCTCTTCGGCACGGCCAACACGCCGAAAGTACTTTCTTTCAAACAAAAAGACGTGACAAGCTCCGCGCCCTCCTCACGGGCTCGGGTGACGTGCACCACCACTTGCACCCACTGGAAGTAAGAAGCAAATAGCGGACGTGGCGACCGCCTGCACCGTGTTACCGAGATCTGCGCCACAGGTTAGTGGAATTGGGAGGGGTTAGCCGGATGCGAGAGTGTTTGGGTTCAGGTTTATGAAAAAGACAAAGGCAAGCTCGCGTTTCAGGTCACCTGATGATAAGTGAGTCCCACCCACCCACAGCCGTATGTTTCTAGGAGAGCTGAGGGTGCGTTGACACTTGCTTTGAGGTGAGTAGGCGCGCTGCTTGAAGGTACCCATTTCGTCGACCTGGAAACACGCTGCCGCAGGTGGCCAGTCCACAGTTCAGTGGCATTAAGGAGAATTCCTACGAAATCACAGTACTGAATCTGCCACACATATCCAGATGGTGTGGATGATATTTAGTTTGATATATTTGGTTTTTTGGATGATTTAGGAGCTGTCATAACTGTGTAAGGAGATGGAGTGTTTTATGTATGTATTATGCCGCTTGTTGGCGCCGCGGTATATGTAAGAATGACCTGTCTTAACCCAGTCCTATCAGTGGCGCATAAATACAAGCGTGCGACTTGAAACGCGACCCGGTTTCGTAAGGTTCAGTTCCTACTCGAAAATGTAAATAGTCGGATTCTGTTTCTTGGGTTTACATTGTTTGGGTAAGCGCGGCGTTTAGTTTCGCCATAAGCGCAATGCCTTGATTCTGCGGAGGGTGGGGAGACGGGTTTTTCTGTTAACACGATCAGGTTTCTCCAGGTTCTTTCTGCTTGCCCTGCTGGCATATTGCAGGATGCGAGGGCGTGACTAAAATAATATATTTTTAGTTGCCATATATATATATATATATATATATATATATATATATACTGCTCCTGCTCTTTGTATATATATATGCCATGCCATATATCTTCATATATATATATTTCAATCGATATATTTATGTATCAATAAAGATGGAGCGCGAGTTCCGCGACTACCAGCGCGACAAGCAGAGCGCCGCCAAGACGGCGTTCAGACAACTGCTGCTGGAGACGCGCGCCCTCACGCACCGCTCCCGCGCGGCGTTGCGCGCCGACAGCGCCGCCAACGCCGCGCTCACTGAGGAGCTCGCGCAGGACGCCAGGTATACACATGTACACACATATACATTGCACGCGGAAACAAACGCACAATATACAATACACATATATGAACACACATGGACATGGACACACCCGCGTAGAAACAAACACACACATATACTGCAAATAGACACGCAGAGACAAATACCCACACGTACACAAAACACATATAAGTATAAATTAACACATGCACATACATTACACGCACACACGCATAAAAAACAAACACACACCTTAATACACCAAACACGTATATGACACATAGCACACGCACATACTCGTACATTGTATGTAAAAACAAATACACACAGGCTTACACATACTTACTTGCACATACTCTGTACACACATATATATATATGAACAATTATGACAACAATATATTTATATATATGTAATGTGTCACAGACGTGTCAATCAGTACGATTAATGGAGCGATACTGAAAACAATGAATTCAAGTTTGTTAGATTGATAAATAAAGAAACATTGGGAATAACGACATTGAATGTTGTTTCTTTGTTTTTTCAGAGAAATAATTCTTGTTGTTTCCTAACCTAAAATAAATTTACATATTATACATATATGAACAAATATATTGATATATGTCGTCACACACGCACACACACGCATTTGAAGATTTGAACACGCACTCTTATACAAACAAATATGTACACACACACACATACATATAAACTCACATAAGTACTTTAAACATATAAATACATACATACTTTATATGCAATTCTTTTTCTTTTTTTATTATTATTATTATAAAAAAATACTACAAACACTTGGTCCGTTTTTTTTTTTCTTTTTATATTTTTTTAATTGACAACTTTATTTAATGTTTATTTCGAAATAAGTTAATATTTAAGCGATTTTTTTATTATTATTTTTAATATATTTTTATGTATATATATTTAGGTACACAGCCCTAGACCACATTCCCGAGGAGAGGCAGCAGATCATCAGCAGCTACCTGGAGGAGCTGGAGAAGAAGGGGCCTCCCCCTCCGCCCACCGCCCCCGAGCCCTCCAGAAGACCCAAACAGTGACAAGTTAGTATATATTATTTACTTGCACTTTAAAATAACATGCTACATGAAGAAATGAATGAAGAGATACTTAGCGAGAATGTTATAGTAAGAATGAAGAAGAACGAGCTCAGGTGGTTTTTGAAGTTTTAAAAGTCAAAGTCAAATATATATTGTTTGGTGGTAGTGAGGTTCGTCCTCCGTCTGGCCTGCGACCACTATCATGTTAAAGACGAACCGCCAAATATCTTTATGATGTGTTCCGGTTCGATGGCATGTGTTTCAGGTTTTCCCTTTCCCACCCATCCTTTCTCCTCAAAATGTGGTGGTTCCGATATGGACTACACATTGTTCCTCCCTTTCCATCTACTGTATCCTCTAGGCTAAGTGCAAACGCATAACATCTCTGGCTTGTAGATGTTCATGGGCGAAGGTAACCACTACCATCAGGTGGTCCTTCTGCCTGTTTGCCATCCTTTGTCCATAAAAAAGAAAGCTTACCACCAGTTCACTAAATTTTAATGCCTCAGACCTGAGAAGAACCGGCGCAACTCAGCGGGACTTTTTTTCTCCTCACAATTCACCGTTTTACAAATATTTATTAGTGACAATTTGTACTTTGAAACAGACTGGAGCGAGCATTCATCCCCAAGGCGTGTTATTATTTATAAAATCACCACTCAGGTAATAACCTTTAACACACAACGTCTTTTTACAATTTTTTAAATTGCGATATAGAAAATTCTTGGACGTTTTCTGGGATCCTATTGTAAAAGCATACACACTGTCCGTTACATTTTCTTAAAGATGTACTGAGAGGGAACTGTCAAAAATCTTAATTTCCTTAAATTTAATCTTTCTAAGGAATCTTTAGGTTTGTTGTAGATAGCACTTTGAGCACCTTAATTAACACTTTACTTTTGTAAAGTGTTAATCCCACACTTTGGAAACGAAAACATATTTAGAAAACGTATGTGCTGGGTTCAGGCGTCCAGGGTTCGAGTCCTGCTGCGTCTAAATTTTTATATGTTTCCTAAATATGGACTCAAGTAGTTTTTTTTTTAAATATGGGTTGGCTTGACCAGAGATTTTGGTAGAGTTTTATGATTTATTTATGATAAGAAGAAATATATATTTTACTTGTTTCTATATTAATAAAATTTCAAATATTTTTACTTCAGTTCCTGGTTAACAGTTTAATATTTCCAAATTAACGTATCTTTTAACTTTACGCTGTAACCCGCATATAGCGGGGTAGGCAGAAGGGAACCAGAGAACCCAGTGCTAAGACACTCCATTCTCTTCAACAAATCCGTTCTTACTCTTCGCTGAACTGAGGCATTGCGTGTTGAGTGGCGGAACTCAACGCCGCGCTTTGCCTTGTTACCAAAACCCAAGAAATGAAAATAGTAAATTCTTACATTTCTTGGAGGGGGAATCGAACCCACAACCTGTCGTGTTTGCTTGTGCTCTCAAGACACGTTAGTTATAAATGTACTTTGTATTTACTTATATTTCTATTGCCTCATGCGTCTTAACTTCTTTCTCAAATAATTGTAATTTATTATAGTTTAGTTTCTAATAATATATTTTCTAATTAAAAGCGCGTATGTTGAGTTCACACCAACACGCAATGCCCCTCAATTCGGCGGAAAGTGGGAGAACGTAGTGCCTTAACACGTCTGTTCTCAGGTTCCTCCTAAATTCTTCTGTTGTAAAAGGGATATAGCGTGAAGCTAAAAATAATAATATTAATATCTTTGTTTTAGTTACTGAAAAAGAAGAGCCTAGAGCCAAGTGTGCGGGTTCTGTTCTCGGCGCGGAGAGCGCGAGGTGACGAGGCGACTGTGAATACATTATAGTTGTAATTTTAACTAATAAACTAATGTTTTTAAAAATTTTGTTTTATTTTTACTTTTAAACAAATATTTTTTTTAAGTGTATTTAAACATACACATAAATACATACATACATAGCTTCACGCTGTATCCCGCATATAGCAGGGTAGGCAGAGGGAACCTAGTGTTAAGACACTCCGTTCCCCACTTTCGGCCGAATTGAGGCATTGCGTGCTGAGTAGTGGAACTCAACGCTGCGCTTTGCCTTGTCACCCAAACCCCGAAAATGAAAAATTCAATTTCCTGGAGTGGTAATCGAACCCAAACCTATAGCGTGTACAGTTGCATGCTTGTGCCTCTACGCCACGACAGACTTTATATATATTATGTACAAAAAGCCTGTATACAGTCAACAAAAATAATCGTCGCGACACCACACTGTCTAATGTGAAATAGAAAGACGAAACGAAAATAACTGGCTTGCTTTATATGAGAGAGAGAGAGAGAAAGACACGCGCACACCGCACGGCGCGGCAACTATAGCAAAAAGTGTCGTTACAACTTTTGATCTTAATTTTTTCGTCTACCCCCTTTCACACCGCACGATAAGGAACTTCGTTTCAAAAAAAAACAAATATTTAAAAAACTTTATTTTAAACCAAAAAAAATACAATTTACATAATAATCAGTCAGTCTTTATTAATATATTTAATAATCTAAATCATCATCATCTGTATATAGACGTCTCGCGGGGAACTCCCAGATCCGGACTTCCCCGGACTCAAAGCCCGCGGCGATGCGACAAGAACTGGAAAGAAAAATGTGTACATTAGACATGGGTGTTTTCGTTTTTTAGCTGTAACGGTTACATATCGGATATGAAGTTTTCATATCCGATATCATATTCGTTTTCAGATATCGAACTTTGTGTTGCGATAGTTTTCGGTACAATTTAGTTTTCGTATCTCATCGTCGAGTTGTCGTTACGTTTTTTGTGTACTTATTTGATATCGGATATGATCATTTAGATATCGATTTGATATGATATAAGAGTCAAAACCGTTTTTGTTACGTTTTGATATATCGGTCCATCCCTAGTGTACGTACAAATGATAGACGTCAGAAGCGATACTACCGAAAAGTAGATGAGAGACGTGAATGTGATAGTATAACGAGTATTGACATACAGTACCAGCGTGTTCAAATGGTAACCTTAACCATTTCATGAAGTTATCGAGCTATATTTTCATGAAATGATGCCTGTCGTGTCTTGAAACGTGCGCCTGTAAACGCGACAGGTTGTGGGTTCGATTCCTACTCCAGGAAATGTAAAAGATTAGTATTTTCATTTCCTGGGCTTAGTAACAAGGCAAAGCGCAGCGTAGAGTTCCGCCACTCAACAAGCAATGCCTCGATTCGATGGAAAGTGGGGAACGGAGTGTCTTAACACTAGGTTCCCTCTGCCTACCCTGCTATATGGGGGGTACAGCGTAAAGCTATGTATGTATGTATCGAACAATATTAGCAACTGATATTTCATTAGGTGGAACAAGTAAAATAAAATCTCTTATTGGGACACGTCATTCTCCACTGTTAGCTGGAAGAAATGTTTTTCAGAGATAAGTCCAATACCTATTGTAACTCAATTTCTTATGTGTGTTTTAATGTGTTTTTATTTAAAGTGCAATAAAGAATATATATATATATATATATATATACACACACACATCGTACAACAAGCACCACGACAAACACCCTCTATAAAATAGCACTTACCCAAACACGCTGACAGCCAAGCAAGTCACATCACTACCAGCGGCCCCACTGATACCAGCTACCGGCATCATCTTCCCACTGTTAACGTTGTATACACGTAGGGGCTCCTCCGCGCACACACCCACCACCACAGTGGGTGGGGATAACCAGCTCATGGTGGATATGGAACAGTCAAGGCACAGGATCTGGGGGAAAAATATAATTCGGATTGCCTTAGAATCTTGATCGAGAAAATGTTTATATTGAAGATGATGATCATCATCGGCTGAAAGATGTTTACAGCTGGACATAGGCATCCCTCATAGAACGCCATTTAGAATGGTTACTTGCGTTCCGTATCCAGATGTCCCCAGAATTCCGTATTTTATTCGTGGTTGCCACTGATACTATATTTATCATTATTTTACGGCCAAATTACTAAAAATCATTATAAATCGCAATCTATGTGTTATTCTGACGTATAAACTATTATATACGAGTATTACTGAAAAGTTTTATCTAAATCCGTTTAGTAGTTTTTGCATAAAACAGTAACACACATTAGTATATTCTCTCAAGCTTTCATAGTTATTTTATTGGTAGGATAAATCCATATTTACTACATATTATTCTGACAAAACAATCGCTCTACAAACAATAGTAAAATTTCACTCACATTAAAAAGTAGGTACACCATCTAGAGGTAAGTCACTCCGCAATTCAATTACCCATTTACAGACATTTCGTGCTTAGTAAAGAAACTTGAAGTAGGAATTGAAGCTACAGTCATACACAAGACAACATAATTCACGTCTACCTTTATCCTATCAGGTATGAGGCCAAAAAAAATTTCCTACAAACCTTTAAAGGACTCGGCTGGTTCACGTCATACACCCTCAACTCCGAGTCCATGGAGATGGACACGAAGATACCTGGTCTGTTCTCACTGAAGGCCACATCCAAGATACATGTGGGATGACCTTCCAACGCTTCAAACACTGGATCCACCCCCTGACCCTTGATATTACATAACAACAGCATCCCAGTGTTAGTCCCCACCACAAATACCTCAGGAATCTTCTCATCAGCTGGTCGTAATGGATAGTTCTTTATGAAATCGAAGCAAGTGATATCTGGTGGTAGGTTTTGGGAACTGTTAATGTTGTAGCATATAATGTTCTCGAAGACTTGGAGGTTGGTGTTCACTTGCCATGCGTTCAGGGTTCCGTCTGCACCAGCCGAGAATAGAACCTGTATATATAATAATGATATGTAGATTTAGATATCACGTTTTCTTAGGTCATTCATAGTCCGTTGGTAAGTTTGTTTTCTTTCCACTTTTAGCTTTACTATGCGGCTTAAAGAAAATACTTGGATGAGTGGTGGATACAACTGCAGTATATAAACTTTTAAATTTAGTTACTAAACAGTAAAATAAATATCCACATATTTCTTCCATTTACACCACAAATGCTGATAATATTTTAAAAATAAACAAATTACAAACAGAATAAAAAATGTAAATACCTGGTCTGCAGCACCACGACGTTTTCCTTTATTAGTTATCTGCATTGTCAAAAAAGTATTCACTAAGGTCGCGTCTGCCCATCTCAAAGCTGACACTCGTCTGGACCCATGACACCCTGACGGAGACGTCAGCTGACTCCTCATCCATGTTGGGCTCACTCAGCCAAGTTACAGAGAACTACTTCACCAGAAGCAGTCCCATATGCCAGTAAAGCAGCCACCGTTGGATGATACTTTAAAACTGACACACAGTTCTTCTCTGTCACATCAAACGAATGGAGAAACTTCTCTTCACTCCTCTTAAACGTGAAGATTTTGATTAACCCAGAATTTTGGCACCAGGTCTCATGCTGCAGAGCTCCAATGGAAACAGCTATCGAGTTACCAGCACTACTCCATGTGACCCCTAAAATAGCAGTTCCATGGTCACCAGAACCAGTCGCATCCTTGATTTTGATCTCTTGTAATAACTTGGCAGTGATCTCATCTTCTTCATCAGAATCTGAAGAATATGTGACAAATTCACGATGGTTTTGGTCGAGCTGTTCCATCATGCCTGGTACCACTCTTTTGAGGAACTCATTGAGACCAGCTGTCGGGTCTTTTGGTTCAGGGTTCAGATCCTCAGGGTACGCCATGCAGCCGACTTCCTTGGACGTGTGTGTTTGGGTCCCGTTTCCATGTTCACTGAATTCGGTGGTTTGAGCGGACGTGGTTGTGGAAGGCCTCTTGTTTTCGGAGACATTATCGAACCCCACTACCTCACTATCGTAACCACTTAAACCTGACATTTATGTATTTACTTATAGTTATATTATGCTAGTTTTTAAGTATTTTTCAACTAGAGCGCTACTTTTTTGTTTTATTTGTTTGTAAAACGGTTGTCATGACAACGTTGGTGTTGCCAGAAAGAGAAAAATGTGTCAAATTTTAATAATTAGATAATTAGAATTATAACGAAACAAACGATTTCGTATAAAATACACGAAAAAGTAACATTACGAATAACTCAAAAACTATGTATAATTTGAAAGTTTATAACATTGCTATTAGCAAAAGTAATATAGGTTTTTCTTAGTTTTATATTTTTGTAAAGTATTTATCTAACATTGAATCCCAAAAACATTGTTATTAATTGGGTATATGTACGTTTATCCACTCCAGGAAATTGAATTTTTCACTTCCGGGGTTTTGTAACAAGGCAAAGCGCGGCGTTGAGTTCCGCCACTCAACACGCAATGCCTCAATTCGGCGGAAAGTGGGGAACGGAATTGTTGGAACAGAATGGAGTGTCTTGCACTACGTTCTCAGGTAGGTTGTAGGTCCTCTGCCTACCCTGCTATATGTGGGATACCGTAAAGTTAAAAAAGAAAAATCGGAGTTTTTTTTCTGGGTCAGATGGTCCAACTCCCGTAGCTCTACGAGCAATAGAAAATTTTGTACGACAATAGAATTTCGAAAAGTATTATAAAACTGAAAAAAAACGTAAATAGCATATTTTATCACACTGCGTGTACACCAAATAATATGGTGGTGGTAGTTTGTGGTTCGGTGGTTTTAAGAATGACATTTGTAATTTTAATACATACATATGATTTAATTTTTTTTTTTTTTTATGGATAACGGATGGCAAACGAGCAGAAGGACCACCTGATGGTAAGTGGTTACCTTCGCCCATGAACATCTATACCACCAGAGATGTTGTAGATGCGTTGCCAACCTAGAGGATACAGACGGAAGGGGAGGATAATGTAGTAGTCCACTATCGGAACCACCACATTTTGGGGAAAGGATGGGTGGGAAGGGGGAAAACCTGGCTTACATGCCATCGAACCGGAACACATCACAAAATATTTGGCGGTTCGTCTTTGACATGATAGTGGTCGCGAGCCAGACGGAGGACGAACCTCCTACCACCAAAATTAATCATATTACGGATACCCATCCTAATGCTTTGATCTTTTTAGTATCTCTAAGAATCTATGATCATGAGAATCGGTTGAGTACTTTATATAGCGCACTGCATTATTATATCTTTTTAAAATAATACATAAAAAATATATAAAATTTATGGAATAAATGTTACACACACTACCATGGTTTGACATCCATGTTTATATAAAGTGACATATACATTGCTAAAGACAACGTGTTGTTAACGCGTCAACGGGGACAATAGTTATACTAGCTAGTCAATGTCAGTCCATACTACATACTATAGGGTATAGTGCGTAGATGCGCTCATTTGAACACTCTGAAGTAGATAGATATTCAAATGTTTCGACAAACAATCTCTACCAAAAAATAAAAAAAATGTCTACCAAAATATAAATGTATTTTTTTTGAATAAAAAGTATTCCATATTCTTTTTATAATATATAAGTATATGTGCACAAAGTTTCATGATAATCGGTTCAGTAGTTTTGGCGTGAAAGCGTAACAAACAAACTTACATTCACATCTATAATATTAATAGGTATGAATCACACAACACATCTAAATCTTATTAAAAAAGTGAATGCATTAAATGCGTCTGTTCTTGCAAATAACTATAGTTGTTGTTTTATCAAAACGATATCGTTTGGTGACGTCACGCGGCGATAGGTATGTGTGCGTGTGGCGGTTGCGTGTGTGTGCGTGTTGTTACAACGTACATGTATGTAAGTGTGCACGTGACGTAACACAGTAGCGCTACTAGCGCGACCGAGGCTGCACTTTAAAGCGAGGTATCTCACTCATTTTTGAAGATAGAAAAAAAATAAAAATAGGTTCTATTTTCTTCAGTTACCTTCTACTTAGATATGCTGTTAGCTAAAAACGTTGATGTGACTCATTACTATATTCTAATAAATAAAAGAACATCATTTTATTTATATATTCATTTATTTAAATAATCTTTAAATGATACAATTCATTAAATTAAAAAAACTGGATTTACTTAAAAAAAATTATATCTAAAATAATACTTATAATGGCCTCTTTTGTTAAAAAATAAAAAAAAAACTAAACATTATATATAAATACTTGTGCCTGCTTTAATTTAAAAAAAAAAACAATTAATCTCATAAAAATATTGAAAGAAAAAAATCATATTAAATATACATACATACATACATAGCTTCACGCTGTATCTCACATATAGCAGGGTAGACAGAGGGAACCTAGTGTTAAGACACTCCGTTCCCCACTTTCCGACGAATTGAGGCATTGCGTGCTGTGGCGGAACTCAACGCCGCGCTTTGCCTTGTTACCAAACCCAGGAAATGATAAATTTCATTTCCTGGAGTGGGGATCGAACTCACAACCTGTCGCGTTTACAGTCACGACAGGCGTTTTTTTAAATATATATATATTTAAAAATTTTAATTCCCAAAAGGCTTTACTGGCTCTATAAAGTTTCACTTTTGCTCTATATTCAAATTTATTAAAAAAAATAGTAAAGAGTAATAAAATATTTATTATCTATAACATAAACTGGAGTATAAATAAAAAAAAATTGACTACAAGATTATAATAAAGCTATAATAAAAAAAATACATATGATAATGTAAGAATGGTGAGAAAGACATATGAAGCAAAGGTGAGCGGCGACAGAGGTAAGGGGGAGATCTCGGTTGACCTTCGAGAATACAGTATCAATGATACTGGAGGAAGGTCACGTAAAAAGCATGAGGACCCCCCGTGGACGAGGCGAAACAGGTATGCAGGGACCGTAGCGTTTAGCTCCGGATCTCTGACTACCCCGCTAGGGATAAAGCGTGAAGTTGAGTAGGTACATATGATATTAAAAAGAAAAAAAATTGTAGAAAAAAATACTAGTTGACATAAATTTCATACAAAAATTTAAAAAAATAACAATAAAAAATACCCTTGATTTTTTTCTGCTTCGAGCACAAAAAAAAATTAAAAAAAAAAACTACATACATATATTTTTTTAATATTTGTCCCAAAACCACAATTACCATAGACTATATAAATCTACTAGATACCAACAAAAATATACTTTTTTTTTAATTTCGACAACAGATTATAAATCTTTCAATTAGAATATAAAAATTTAAATAGACTTAAATATTAATTTTAAGCACACTTATAAATATATATATAATATAATTTGTAAAGAGACATTATATTATATGGAGTTAAAGATTAAATAATTAAAATATACTAAAAAGTACAATTATTACGAATAACTCAAAAACTACTAGTGTGATTTTAACTAAATTTAAATGGGACCACATCAGAAGCAATAGCTATCATATAAAAAAAAAATCATCCAAATTAGTTCATCCAATAAAAAGTTATACACAAAATTAAAAAGCAAAGATCCGAAACTATACAGCCTATACATTTTTTTAAATTATTTTTAAGTGTAACTTTTTTTTTATTATTTTTAAGCTATAAGTGAAAGAGTCAATGGCATAAATTTCCTAATGTAAGCTAAAAAAAAAATAAAAAATAAGTACGAATCATAATCCTACACATAATTATAAAGAACAAAAAACCTGACTGAACCAGTTCTTCTAATTTAGGAAGCAAATACAAATAAAGTAGGCTATAAAAGCTAGTTATGTGTTATATATTTGAAATGTGCTAATTAAGTCCTTTCATTTGACACCCCACACGATACTCATCAACGATTTTATTGTTTTTATTCATGACGTAATTGCCTCTAGAGGGCGCCATATTGAATTAAACGTGACGTCACATATCTAAGAACACTTGGAGTATCAATACCTATCTAACGTCACCTTAATTATATAATTCGGTGCAGGGGTTTGGAAGATATGAGGTAATAAAGAATATTACAAACATATATGATACGCGCGAAAAACATAACCCTCTGACAGTCGGGTAAAAACGTATTTTTATACATTTTTAATTTATTAATTGAACGCAACGAGACTCGAACCCGTGCTTCTTGGATGGTTTGGAAGAGGCACGGATTCGAGTTCCGCTTTATTTGTTTCCTAAGTGTGTGATTAACATTTCAAACTATAAGAAATAAATATTTTCATTTCTTTCACTCATTTCTAAATCAAGAACAAAATAATCTTCATATACAGAGTGTTACAAAAAAAAATATTTTTTTTTAAATATTTAAGCAAAGAATGAACTAAAATATGAAATTTATCGCCATTTTTTTTATAAAACCATATAATATAATATCTTTTTTTATATTTAGTGTCTATTTAAGGCATACTCCTCAGTCCATCCAGTCATCGCCACCGAATTCAACTATGTCCACCTGTAATTAAAAAAAAATAAACATCCAGGCCGGGCGTTAATAAGTGGATAATTCGAAAAAATACCATTTCAGAGCATGTTTATTTAATAAAGTTTTTTTAGCTTCACGCTGTAACCGCATATAGCGGGGTAGGCAGAGGGAACCTGAGAACCCAGTGTTAAGACACTCCGTTCCCCACTTACCGCCGAAATGAGGCATTTTGTGCTGAGTGGCGGAACTCAACGCCACGCTTTCCCTTGTTACCAGATCGAAGAAATGAAAATACTAAATATAATTTAATATTTTCATTCCCTGTAGTGTGTATGAACCCACAACCTGTCGCGTTTATAATTAAGCTTGTGCCTCAAGACACGACAGCTCTCAAATTACTTTAGTCAAGTTAAAGTTAGTATTATTTTTATGTAATTTAAATACTTTTTTACCTGAAAATGTTTGATTTGCTTATTTTTTTTTTTATATATTGTTTTTTATTCATCCTATAAATAAAATAAAACTATTAATATAGTTTAAAGATGTCGAAGTCGATTTATTAATTTATTTACGCCTGTAAAAGTAATAATTATATATGTATAAAATATATCAAAAGAAGCCGATGTATATTTAGGGAAGCCGGTATGTATATTTAGGGAAACCGTTATAGGATGTCAAGGTATTTCGTAATTTCACTATACAAATTTGGCGATGACCTTTTTTTTTAGGTCTATAAGATGTCAGAGCTTGTTTTTTGCAATTTCATGCCCAATATTTTACTGGCGAGCTTTTTTTTTAGGTCTCATAATTGTACTTTGAAAAGTTAGGCAAGCCGGTAAGAATCGAGTTGTATGAACGCCTCGTCACTGCAAACCAATCCATCCATTAAAATAAATTTATTTGAAATAAATTGACTTTAAATGTCCAAAAACCATTTACCAACGTTTTCTTGTTCCGACATGTTAAAATGCTTAAAATCAATAAGTATATAAATATTTAATACAAAATTACCAGAATTTCTTATAATAATAATAAATTTGAACAATAAAACACCAAAAATTTGACAAAAACACCAAAATATCTTTCCAAAAACCCCAAAATGTCCAAAAACACCATAATCCTGCAAAAAACACCACCAAATTGACAATATACTTCAATTCATAACTTACCGGTGTAGTTTCCGGACTGTCACTCCTGAAGCCCCCCGCCATGGCGTACCCGGCGAGGCCCCCCGCAGCGAGAGCCCCCACACCCAGCCCCACTGCTGCCCCCGTACCGAGGCCCCTACTCTGCCCACTTTGTACCCCCTGGGCATATTGAGTGCTGTAGGTCTGAGGTTGCTGGGGTAGAAAATAAAATAATAAAATAAATTTATTATTAGATTACGTTTTTACTTCACGCTGTATCCCACATATAGCAGGATGGGCAGAGGGAACCTAGTGTTAAGACACTTCGTTCCCCACTTTCTGCCGAATTAAGGAATTGCGTGCTGAGTGGCGGAATTTAACGCCGCCCTTCGCCTTGTTACCAAACTTAGGTAATGAAAAATTCCATTTCTTGAAATGGGAATCGAACCCACAACCTGTCGCGTTTTCAGTCGCACGCTTGTGCCTTTGAACCACGATAGGCGTTAAATAGACGTAGTTGAAAACAGAGTGTCTCGACACTAAGATATCTCTGAGTGAATAGACACTACGGTCTCTCTAACTACCCTGCTATATAATTTTAGTGTATTTTTCATAATAATAGCGACTGATTGCTTATCACATATCGATTCAGAGGTTGTTGTATACCGGTTTCCATGGCAACTGTTTACTTCAAGGTAATACTATAAAATACTCTTTATATATACATTTTTAGTAATTACATATTTTTTTAAAGAATAAAAGCAAAGACCTTAAATTTATGAGTCTAACACGAAAGCCACTATTTAAAATACATACATACATAGTTTCACGCTGTATCCCGCATATAGCAGGGTAGGCAGAGGGAACCTAGTGTTAAGACACTCCGAAATTAATATTTTTATTGAAAATAATATTCTTTTGCTTTTTTGTATCGTCTCTAACGACTTTTAAGGTATAGCAGGGTTTTTAGAGAGAACGAGTGTTGAGACACTCTGTATTTTATTTGTCGGCCATTTTTTTTGTAGCTTCACGCTGTATCCCGCATATAACAGGGTAGGCAGAGGGAACCTGACAACCGACGTGTTAAGACACTCTGTTCCCCACTTTCCGTCGAATTGAGGCATTGCGTGCAGAATAGCAGAAGCTTTGCCTTGTTACCAGAGCGAGGAAACGAAAATACTACATTTCCTGTAGTGTGTATGAACCCACAACCTATCGCGTTTACAGGCCCCTACTGTCTACTCAAAATTGATCTTCACGCTGTATCCCGTATATAGCAGGGTAGGCAGAGGGAACCATAAAACCTATTGTTAAGACACTCCGTTCCCCACTTTCCGCCGAATTGACGCATCGCGTGCCGAGTGGCGGAACTCAACGCCAAAATTTAGGAAAGAAAGAATGGCTTTGAACATAAATGTAAAAACAATATAGTTACTTACTGCGACTCCTCCGAAATCTGTGAAAAAGAAAAATATAAATTTAATTATATTTTAATTATAACCCGTTGACGCGTTAACAACGCGTTGCCTAGCAACGTATATGTCACTATATAAACATGGATGTCAAACCATGGTATTGTGTGTAACATTTATTTTATTAATTTAATATACTTTTTATGCATTATTTTAAAAAGATATTATCATTCTGCATTCCTTTTCTATATAAACTATAAGTGTGCCAAGTTTCATGCTCCTTAGTCCGCGTAATTTTCGTAAAAAGGGATCCAAAGATGTTGCTTCACGTATTTATATATAAATGTGTTACCGCATAATTAGTTAATGGGTGAACAAATTTTGATTATTATTTTTTATATGATAGCTAGCAGTGACGAGGGGTGAAAATATTAGTTAGGCAAGCCGGTAAATTTAGAGAAGCCGGTGTATATTTAGAGAAGCCGGTATATATTTAGGGAAGCCGGTATAGGATGTGAACGTATTTAGTAATTTCACTATCGAATTTTGGCGAT
Source organism: Philaethria dido (assembly GCA_033558755.1). Taxonomy (NCBI): domain Eukaryota; kingdom Metazoa; phylum Arthropoda; class Insecta; order Lepidoptera; family Nymphalidae; genus Philaethria; species Philaethria dido. The sequence continues at coordinate 151,378 of JAKGSA010000737.1, forward strand.
GATCTTTTTTTAGGTGTTTAAGATGTCAGAGCTGACAATTTTATGCCCAATATTTACCTGGCGACCACTTTTTTTCTTTCACATCTTGCTTCACTTCGAACTCCACATTTTCTTTTCTTTTTAGGTAACTTCACGCTGTATTCCGCATATCTAGCAGTTAGCAGGGTAGGCAGAGAGAACCAGAGAACCTAGTGTTAAGACACTCCGTTCTCGTACAACAATTCCGTTTCCCACTTTCCGCCGAATTGAGGCATTGCGTTCTCATATTATCATACCCAGAAAATGAAAATACTAACATTTCCTGGAGTAGGAATTGAACCCACAACCTGTCGCGTTTACAGTCGCACACTTGTGCCTTTGCGCCACGACAGGCGTTGGGTCTCATAGTTGTACTATAAATTAGGCAAGCCGGTGGGAACCGTGTTGTATGGACGCCACTGCTAACTAGTGATTATAACGTGGTGCCATTTAAATTTAATATTAAACATGATAAAAACGTTATGTGCAATGGCGGCCTTATCACTAGAAGTGATTTCTTACAGGCAACCATTAAAAATACAAAAGTTTGGATCAGAAGCAGCGGTAGACGCAAAAGTATTAATATATATATATATATATATATATATATATATATATGCTATATATATATATATATATATATATATATATATATATATATATATATATATGCAATAAATCCATACTGTACATACATAATAAGTAAATAGTATACATATAGTATAAATATGGCTTTTTAAGAATTTTTTTACGTTTAAAGAATTTCAGCTGATTGAGATTATGATCTCAACTGGCAGTACATTCAGAGTTTAACTGTTTTAACGGTGAAAGTCTCCATAGCATTTCGTGCGGCAAGAGTAGTAGTTTTTTGAGTTATTTTGTAATAATGTTACTTTTTAGTTTTTTATTTGTAATCGGTTTCTTTATCGAAAATTTTTTATAAAAAAAAATTAAATATTTTTTGATGGAAAGAGAAATACATGATTTATCTATATAGTTAAAATATGGAAAAACAGTTCGAAAGTTAAGATGCACATTATATTTATATATCTATATATAAATACATGAAGCAAAAACTTTGGATCACTTTTTACGAGTAAAGCGGACGGAGGAGCATGACAACTTTTACTTATAGTTTATATAGAGTGCAGAATGCTAATATAAATCACTTTAAAAAAAATATATAAAATAAATGTTACACACACTACCATGGTTTGAGATCGATACATATAAAGTGACATATACGTTGCTAGGCAACGCGTTAACGCGTCATTGTGGACTGGTATTTATAAATATGAGAGAAAAATATTGACTATCTGCATTATTTCTTTATATAAATTTAAGTAATTATGGTAATCCTACACATCGAGTGGCGGAGGTGAAAATTTTAGATTAGCAAGCCAGTAGAATTAAGAGAAGCCGATGTATACTTAGGGAAGCCGAGGTATATATATTTAGGGAAGCCGGTCATTTTTAGGGAAGCCGATATATTTAGAAATCGGTATAGGATGTCAAAGGTGTTTCCTTAATTTCACTATAATTTTGGTGATGATCTTTTTTTTTAGATCTATAAGATGTCAGAGCTTGTTTTTGCAATTCTATGCTAAATATTTTTCCTGGTGACCATTTTTTAAGCTCTCACACCTTTTTTTTGACTTTGTTTTGAGCTCCACATTTTACTGGTGAGCTTTTTTTTTTAGGTCTCATTACTTGTACTTTGAAGAAAGTTAGGCAAGCCGGTGAGAATCGAGTTGTATGGACGCCTCGCCACTCTTTGTGGCGAGGTGTTTTCTCTTCCTCTCTTATTGTTTTTCTATAGATCATTCAAACAAAATATATATATATATAATTTAATAATATTTATAATAAATAAAAAAAAAAAAAAAAATTAGTACACTTTTTCAATAATGTTTACAAACGAAAATCAAAAAGAAAAAAAAAATGTGCTAAAATTTGACGTTTATTTTTTCCATAATACTTGGGACATAGATAAAAAATTAACACATAAAGAAGGAACAGATAAAATAAAACAATACAAAAATATACAATAATATTTTTTTATTAACCACCACAAAGTTTATAAATTATTAATAATTATTAAAAAAAAAAATGCAACCATAGATAACATAAATATAAGAAAAAAATCACTTTAAAATAAAAGAAAAATATAGAAATTTTTTGACGTGAAACGTCGTCAAAATCGCATACATACGGGTACAAGGTTTAAAAAGTGGACCGTAACGAAAAGGTCTATATGATCGTACCTTAATAATTACAAAACTATTAGTCCTAGAAACAAAAATGTGGTGTGAATATGTCACTTATATAGTCAGCTCGCTGTTATGAGTTTGTGTCTGGGTCGTGCGGGGCGGCGGGGGAGGGGTACCGCGTTAACTGTGCGATACTTGCGCTCTCGCTCGTTTCTATTTATTTATTTCAATCTTTTACTTTAAAAGCGATTCGGTAACATAGACGTTTCACGTGAAAAACAAACGCTGTGTGCTGCAGCACAGCTCCACCCAAATTTTTTTTTACACACAAACTTAGAAATTTTGAGTTAAAAAAAAAATTGAAGCCTGAGGCCTTTGAGGTCAGTTATATCATATAAGCAGAAGCGTACGACTCTAAGGGCGACAGGTTGTGAGTTCGATTCCAACTCCAGAGAATTAAAATACAAACAAAAAGGAAAAAAAAATAAACGTATACTTCTTTACTTTAGGAAGAATAATAAATGGACTCTAGACAATTTCTTATATATAAATGCTTACTATTTTTCTTATTAAATAGTAAAAAAAAAAAAATATATAATATTCACAGACCGGGAATCGAACTGTGTAATACCATATACAGACATAAATCACATTTTTCTTTTATATATTAAAAGCTAGACACAATTATATATATTTTCAAATTAAATTGAAAATAAAAAAGATTTTTTAATATCAAAACAATTAATAATATATATATATATTTAATTGATATACCTATACAAGCATTAGGCAGACTTTTTTTTTATTTTAATTTTTGGCTAACAAAGTAATAAGGTTACACACAATAATACAAAAAAAAATTTTTTTTGGTATATTTTTTAACATTTTAACATTACTCTTAAAATATTTAAATATACATAAAAAAAATACTGTAAACGTGCAAAATATATATCCACACATACAAATACTAATTAAATCTTAAATTTAAAAAAAAAATGTAAATAAATCTTATAAAGAAAACAAAAAGAAAAAAATTACACTTTAAAAAAAAAACTTTCGACGTTGATTCACAATGCACCTGCAAAAAAAATATTTAATCTGTCATTTAACTGTCAAAATTGTAACAGACTACTTAAAAAAATAATATATATATATTATATATATTTTATTAAATAAAAAATATACATACGTTTAAAAGCTGTATCAAAACCGCTTACGCTTTAGCATTTCAATAGAAGCCTGTGAAAAAAGAAAAAAATTATGCCAAAAAAAATGAAAAAAACAACATAAAAAAAGCAAGTCACGCAAATAAATATAAGTACAAAAGCTAGTGTTAGTTCGATTATTTTCTTAAAATTGAAAAAAAAATATATATTGACAAAATTATTACACCAAAAAATAAATTAAAAAGAAACAGCTATTCTTTAATATATAAAAAAATTAAATGAAAAAGAAAAATTTAAAAAAATAAATTAAATGAAAACCACCAATTTAAAAAATAAATTTAAAAAAAAACAACAAATTTTAAATTATTGACAAAATAATTACACCAATATATAAAATAAAAAATAATCAGCTATTCTTTAATACATAAATTAATAAGATAAAAAACCACCAATTAAAAAAAGTAATTAAAAAAAACTACAATTTAATCCCAAATTAAGAAAAAAAAAACAAATTAAAACAACAATATTAATACCAATAAACCACCACCACCGTAAACACCCAAAACGAAAAAAAGATCCTCAAACCACCACAGATAATAAAATTCGTAGTATATATATATATATATAATAAAAAACTTACCCATACAATAAAATATATCACTTCAACGCATTTTTTTAAAAAAAAAGAAGAAATTTCAAAAAATTAATTTATTAGTATTGTTAGTTATTTTATTTAGAAAAAAATTAAAGCAGGCGTCCGCAAACCTTTTTTAATCATAGGGCCTATCCAATTTTTTTTTATCTTCACGCTGTATCCCGCATATAGCAGGGTAGGCAGAGGGAACCTTAGAACCGACATGTTAAGACACTCCGTTCCCCACTTTCCGCCGAATTGAGGCATTGCGTGCTGAGTGGCGGAACTCAACGCCGCGCTTTGCCTTATTATTATAAATATTAGATTACAAAAACGCGAAATGTCAAAAAAAATGGTAGAACTCAATATATATATATTAGTAGTGTTGCTTTCCCCTGAATTAAAAAAGGCATCCGAAAAAAAAAAAGTCAAACAAGCTTAATTTTCCCGACAATTATTATTATACGTATATAGGGGTGAAAATTTTAGTTAGGCAAGCTGGTAAATTAAGGGAAGCCGATGTATATTTAGGGAAGCCGGTATATATATGTAGGGAAGCCGATATATTTAGGGAAATCGATATGTTTATTTTGGCGATGACCTTTTCTTTAGGTCTATAAGATGTCAGAGCTTGTTTTATTGCTATTTTATGCCCAATATTTCCCTGGGGACCTTTTTTTTTAGCACTTACACCTTGTTTGTCTGTGTTTTTCCGAGCTCCACATCCTGGCGAGCTTTTTTTTTAGGTCTCATAGTTGTAATTTGAAAAGTTAGGCAAGCCGGATGAAATCGAATTGTATGCACACCTCGCCACTGATATATATAATATATGGTAGTTAGAGAAAACTAGTGTTCAGACACTCCGCTCACCGCATTCCGCATAATTTAAAATGAACATTATAATAATATAAAATATGTACATTTTTAAATCCGCCAAAGAAAAAACATAAACCTCCAAAAAAAAACCATAAATAAAATATTATTATACAACCCAATAGATTAGTAAAAAAAATTAACTACAATTAAAATATTATATTTCTAAAACATGCATATACATAAGGCGTGAATAAGTTTGATAAATCAAAAACGAAAACTTCTCTGCCATGGCAAGAGGTGCAAATTTCATAAAGGTAAGCCCATATATTTAGGGAAACCGGTATATTTAGGTTTGTCGGTGTATTTAGGAAAGCCGGTATATTTAGGGAATCCGGTATATTTAGGGAAGCCGGTGTATTTAGGAAAACCAGTGTATTTAGGTAAGCCGGTGCATTTAGGGAAACCTATATATTTAGGTATCCCTGTATATTTATGGAAGCCGGTGTATTTAGGGAAGCCGGTATAATTAAGGAAGCCGGTATATTTAGGAAAGCCAGTATATTTAGGAAATCCGGTATATTCAGGTAAGCCGGTACATTTAGGAACGCCGGTATATTTAGGTATTCCGGTATATTTAGGGAGGCCGGTATATTTAGGGAAGCCGGTGTATTTAGGGAGGTCAGTATATTTAAGAAAGCCGGTGTATTAAAGGGAAGCCGGTATAATTAAGGAAGCCGGTATATTTAGGAAAGCCAGTATATTTAGGAAATCCGGTATATTCAGAATATAAAATATATAAAATGCATTACGAAGGCAAATTTATTACTAATAAGTCAAAAACTAATCCTCAGATCTTAACTAAATAAAAATGGGACCACATCAGAAGCCATGTGTTTGACATTCATGTTTATGTAAAGTGACATATTCGTTGCTAAGGGAAAGCATTGTCTATTAAATGTTATTTAAAAAAAAAGTCAACTCTATTTATCAAAATATTCACGCCTGCTACGTATTTATAGATATATTACATTTATATATTTTTAACTTACCCTGAGGCGCTCCATATCCTGGGGCTCCATAAGATGGTGGTGCTCCGTAGGCCCCGTAGCTTGGAGGTTCCGACTGGTAGTGCGAAAAAAAAATAATTAAAAATATATATATTTTTTACGCCTGTCGTGTCTTGAGGCACAAGCGTGCGACTGTAAACCGCGACAGGTTGTGAGTTCATACACACTACAGGAAATGTTAAAGTTTAGTATTTTCCTGGGTTTGGTTACAAGGCAAAGCGCAGCGTTGAGTTCCGCCACTCAGCACGCAATGCCCTAATTCGGCGGAAAGTGGGGAACGGAGTGTCTTAACACGTCGGTACCCTCTGCCTACCGTGCTATATGCGGGAAACAGCGTGAAGCTATGTATATATGTACATTTTACAATAAAAAAAAAAACTTCTTTTTGTGTTATTATTTACCAGCTCGAAATAAACTAGTGAAGGTTTGTCGTGGCTTGAGGCACAAGCGTGTAACTGTAAACGCGACAGGTTGTGGGTTCATATATACTATAGAGAATGTAAAAGTTTTTCATTTCCTTGGTAACCAGAGAAACCGCGGCGTTTAGTTCCGCCAATAGCACGAAATGCCTCAATTCGGCGGAAAGTGGGGAACGGATTGTCTCAACACTAGGTTCCCTCTGCCTACCCTGCTATATGCGGAATACAGCGTGAAGCTAAAAAAGGAATAAAATAGAAAAAGAATAAATTTTAAACCAAGAATTCACTATCATGTCACAATGAGATCAGTTACTATAAACGATAGGTTGTGGGTTCAATTCCCACTTTGGGGAATAATTATACTTAAATTATTTTCATTTCCATCTAGTAACACAAAAAGCCATATTAAATTCCGCCACTCAACACGCTGTCTCTAATACAGACGAATATAGCCGAGTGTCTTGTCACTAGGCCCCTCTAAGTAACCGTTCGGGTTCATAGAAGATTGGGGTAGTTCCCGTGACCCTAGCAGTTCCTGTAATCCTAATAGTTCCCGTGGGTTGTCGACCAGCTTATCATCTGCCGGTTCAGGAGTCCCACATAACCTGTCCATATCCCAAACGAGCGGGTTCCCAAAAAAAAAAAGGGTTTCTCTGACTACCCTCCTTTTCCCACCCTATAGATTTGAACCTAGTACTCACCATATACATCTGGCCTGGAGGAGGCTGGGCACCCTCAAAGCCCACGAACTGTATCATGACGTCTCCATCCACCGTGAAATGGGAGATACGCTGGAAGGGCACGCGGTGGGGAAACTCGCAGAAATGAACACCGTTGAGGGCCACCTTAGGAAATTAATTAAAAATACCTATAAAAATATACGTAGACGATGTGAACGTACTTAAATGTTCGATACTATACTTGTATGATAAAACAAAGGACTCAATGTATAAATACCGTGTCCAAATGAATGAGTGACTGATTTACATACTCCAAACTTTAAAAATTGTATTTCAGCCCAATTCTATAATTATGGTGAAGAAGCGTCCCATATTTTATTAAAATATTATCACAAATTAGTAACATAAAATTACATTAAAAAAAGATTCACTGACTTGATTACACCAGTTCTTTTCAAGTCCTAGGCTTACTCACTGAATTCTGTACACCGATTCTTTTCAGATGTCTTGACAACCATTTGGTTTTCTAGTATCTAGTATACTTTAATAAACTCGTTATTAAATAAAATAATTTATAAATTTGTCGAATTTTCATTAAAAAACAAAAATTAAATTTCGTTCAAAAAAAAAGAGTTCTTTGCATTCGTTCTTTTCAGGCATTGAGTTAAGTCAGTCAAATACTTTAATAATTGAATGAATGGGTTGCAAATTGAATGAACTAATTCCCAAACTTACCTTGATAGACTGAGGCTCACACAACAGCAGGGCCTCAAAGGACTCCCCCCGGACCAGGGGCATCCCCCCGCTGGTCTCTTCTACCCCCCAGTTCATGGCGGTCAGGTGGTTCCTCACCACACACATCTCTATGAACCGGAAGTTGAGGTGCAAGGCGATATCATCACGGGGGTCCGTGTTGGGACCGCATTGGAGATTTATCGCGAATCTAATTGGGATGAACCCATTGAGTATATTAGTGAACCCAATAAGAATTAATTCTTGAACTTGATATGAGGGGGAATTATTATATTTATGATGTTCATTTCTTTGCTCTGGTAAAAAAAGGTTGGGTCACTTAACATTTCAATGCGGCTAGTGTAGTGTCTTGACACTCTGTCTGCTGCAGTGGCGAGGGGTGAAAATTTTAATTAAGCAAGCCGGCCAATTTTTTTTGAACGCCGCGGGACTCGAACCCGCGCCTCTTGGAAACTATCCAACCGCTCTGACCACAACGTCATGCGTTCTACATCCGGCTGCGTTGAAATTCTTATACGCTAGTTACAACGTTATTTATGTTGTTAGCATCTCTGTTGAGAGATTTTTACAAATTTCTGCTACACAAAAACTATTTCTATGAAACAATCGTTTTGTAACAGAGAATGCTATTATATTTATTCAATATTTTTTATAGTTTTAAAGTGTTCATCACTCACTTAGGATTTTCTTATGTTTCCTAAAAATGTTTTTCGTTTCCTAACTAATTAACACGTTAAAATTATCAAAAATATTAATACAATCACTTCCCCTAGTGGGAATTGAATCCACTACCCATCGCGTTTAAAAAGACTATACCAATACGCCACGATGGGCTCAAAAAATTATAATAAAAGGTATATTATTGAAATTATTTATTATTTTTTTAATACGCTTTTATCTTCATCATTACTGTAATGGCGTTCAATATCAGTCCATACTACATACCATAATGTAAACTGAATATATGCGCTCATTTGAACACTTTGAAGTAGATAGATTTACAATTTTTTAGATAAAAAATTACATCTGTTTGGTGGTAGGAGGTTCGTCCTCCGTCTGGCTCGCGACCACTATCATGTCAAAGACGAACCGCCAAATATCTTATGATGTGTTTCGGTTCGATGGCATGTAAGCCAGGTTTTCCCCTTTCCCACCCATCCTTTCCCCAAAATGTGGTGGTTCCAAAAGCGGACTACTACATTATCCTCCCTTTCCATCTGTATCCTCTAGGTTGGCAACGCATCTAGTACATCTCTTGTGTTGTAGATGTTCATGGGCGAAGGTAACCACTTACCATCAGGCGGTCCTTCTGCTCGTTTGCCATCCGGTATCCATAAAAAAAAAAAAAAAGAAGTATGTATAATGTAACTCGAAAACTTTTGTACATGAGTCAGGCATTTTGAGGAAAAAAGTAGCATAATTTTATGTTCTGTTTTGGAATATAAATTAAGGCATCGTCTACGTCGTAATTTGTTTACAAGAATTGATATATGTATTAAGAAAAACCGTTTCCTTTAGATATGTTCAGTAGTTTTTGCGTGAAAGAGATACATACATCCGTACTGATGAACTTTTGCATTTATAATAATTCA
>JAKGSA010000738.1:0-122601 GCA_033558755.1 Philaethria dido
AAAAAAGCAGAGAGTCACGTCAACAACTCTCCGCATCACTCACGCGAGCATAGGCACAAATCTTCCATTACAGTCGAAAGAATCGATCATTTCCACTTGTTTTTTGCTGAGAGAGAAATTAAAAACATCGAAATTCGATGCGATCCTAGACTTATTGACCGATTTTGGAATCACTATGTTTCCACGCTCTATTTGGTATCTGAAAAAAAAAATATTATCAAAAATAAAAAGCAGAGGCACAAGCGTGACTGTAAACGCGACAGGTTGTGGGTTCGATTCCAACTCTAGGAAATGTAAAATTTAGTATTTTCATTTCCTCGGTCTGGTTATATGGAAAAGCGCAGCGTTAAGTTCCGCCACTCAGCACGCAATGCCACAATTCGGCGGAAAGTGGGGAACGGAGTGTCTTAACACTAGGAAAATATTAAATAATATTTAGTATTTTCATTTCCTCGCTCTGGTTATATGCCAAAGCGCGGCGTTGAGTTCCGCCACTCAGCACGCAATACCTCAATTCGGCGGAAAGTGGGGAACGGAAATGTTAATAGAACGGAGTGTCTTAACACTAGGTTCTCAGGTTCCCTCTGCCTACCCTGTTATGTGCGGGATACAGCGTGAAATTAAAAAAAAAAAGAAACAAAAATACCCAAAGACCCCAAAACACCCCCACAAAGCTCACCTAATCAGCACCTGTGCGACCGTCTTCCCCAACTCCTCAGCAATCGCCTTCAGCTTCTCATCTTCCATGAGCTGTGGTTCCCCCGGCTTGGCCCAGGGCCTGTCCGGGGAGCCTAGGGGAGAATAGGCTACCAGTTTGATTCCCCGTTGCTCACAGAACGATTTGAGCTTAGATTGGTTTAAGTATGGATGGCATTCAACCTGGAATTGGAAAAAAATGATGATTTGGAATTCAATGTAACGAAAATGCGCAACGATTCGGTTTTTAGCCACGATCTATGCGGGGAGCCTAGATGGGAATAGGCTACCAGTTTGATTCCCCGTTGCTCACAGAACGATTTGAGCTTAGATTGGTTTAAGTATGGGTGATATTCCACCTGGAATTGGAAAAAATGGCGACTTTTAAGTGATTTGGAATTACAACAATTCCGTTCCCCACTTTCCAAATTGAGGCATTGCGTGTTGAGTGGCGGAACTCAACGCCGCGCTTTGCCTTGTTACCAAACCCAGGAAATGAAAATACTAACATTTCCTGCAGTGGGAATAGAACCCACAACCTGTCGCGTTTACAGTCGCACGCTTGTGCCTCTGCGCCACGACAGTTAATTAGTAATAAAATTAGTTAGTTTTAATATATTAATATTTCAAATTTATATTTCAACCCCAACTTACCTGATTCACCACAGGTTTTACAACCGCATGCTGCAATAACCTCTCAACCTGCTTCGAATTGAAGTTGGAGACCCCTAGAGACCTGACCAGACCCTCGGAAACCAAGGGTTCCAGGGTTTTCCACGTGTCCACGTAGTCCACGTCCGAGAACTGGATCTTACCTGATTCATCAGCTGGGAACAGCTCTCCATCTTCCTGTGAGAGGATAAAACTATATGTGAGTGGTGATTGGTGAAAAAGTTATTTTAGGTAATCCAGTACATTGAGTTGCGTTGAGTTCCGCCACTCAGCACGCAATGCCTCAATTCGGTGGAAAGTGCGGAACGGAGTATCTTAACATTTTTTTTATAAATTAAATTACATCCACGGGCTCACACTTGCCCGTGCCTTTTGTTTTTTTTTATTTATGAGTGTCTTAACACGTCGGTTCCCTCTGCCTACCCTGCTATATGCGGGATACAGCGTGAAGCTATGTATGTATAATATATTAGTTTTTGTTTAGGTAAGCCGGTATATTAAGTTTTATATAGGTTTTTTTTGCGGGATGCAAAGCGTGAAGCTATGTATGTATAATATATTAGTTTTTGTTTAGGTAAAAGCCGGTATATTAAGTTTTATAGGTTTTTTTTTTTTTTAACTTCACGCTGTATCCGCACACTTAGCAGGGTAGGCAAGGAGGAACCTGAGGATTCTACTGAACGTGTTAAAACACTCCATTCACTTTAAACAATTCCGTTCCCCACTTTCCACGGGGCATTGCGTGTTGGTGGCGGAACTCAACGCCACTTCCTTTTGTTATTATATAACTTTTTTAGATATTTTTTAATTGTATTCTACTATCAACTATCAACTGTCAGTAGAACACTAATGTTACACATAATTTTTTTTTTTTTATTCCATCGCTATGGAAAGAGGCAAAGTAAAATTCAATTTTGCCACAAATAACATTTTTTTACCGCCGCAGCCACGGCCGGTGGATCTGATGAGGGTTCAGCCGATGGGTTCAAAATTCTTGAGGACTCTTGTAGAGCACCCTTCACTAAGTCCCGGGCGATGGAAAGTGTTTCCATAGCTTGGATGTTATGAGATCCTCCCTTAAAGAAAAAATCAAAAAAAGCAGTAAAAACAGTATTTATATATATAACAAAACATTGTAACATAAAACAACCATCTTCAAAAAATTGCACTAAATACATAGCTATTACAGACTTTCAAAAACTACTTGTCATATCTTAACTGTATTTAAACAGGGACCAGCTTATGAGAAGCATTAGATATCATATAAAAATAAATTAATAATAGAATCCGGGACTCGAACCCGGCGCCTCTTGAAACCGTCCAACCGCTCCTGACCACCCCCTAAGCCATGCGATTCAAATGCTTGCATCATGCGTGCGCATGACTTAGTGGTCGGCGGTTTCAGAGCGCGGGTTTAAAATCCCACTGCGTTAAAATTTTGCATACGTTTTCTAAAATAACTCCACGCTCATTTTTCGTTGTGGGTTCGATTCCCACTCCAGGAAATGTAAAAGTTTAGTATTTTTCATTTTTCTGGGTTTGGTAACAAAAGGCAAAACGCGGCGTTGAGTTCCGCCACTCAACACACAATGCCTCAATTTGGCAAAAAAGTGGGGAGTGAAATATCGTGTTGAAAAGAAGAGAATGGAGTGTCTTAACACTAGGTTCTCTGGTTCCCTCTACTACCCGCTATATGCAAGGATACAGCGTGAAGTAAAAAAAAAATCCGTGCGCCCAGTAAAGCTATGTGGTCTATCCTCATATTTTTTTGAACGCAGTTAAAAATAACTAAATAAGTACTAAATCTCACCAGTTTAACATCCCCAGAGGCGATTTTCTCGCTTAATAGCCTCTCCCTCCGCTCTCATTACCATACACGCAGAGCTTTGATCTGTAATGTCGGTAGCCGATATCGATGGCGTCCTTCACTGCTTGTGTGACTTCACCGGGCTTTGACTGCAAAATATTAATTAATTAAGGTTTTTAACTTCACGCTGTATCCCGCATACCTTGGGGTAGGCAGATGGAACCTGAGAACCTGGTGTTAAGACACTCCATTGTCTTCAACAATTCCGTTCCCAATTTTCCACTTCGGGTGAGGCATTGCATGTTCGAGTGGCGGAACTCAGCGCTCACGCTTTGCCTCCAGGCCCAAGAAGGGAGAAAATACTAAATTTTACTATTTCCTGGAGTGGGAATCGAACCCACAACCTGTCGCATTACAGTCGCACACGCTTGGCCGCCTCTGCGCCACGACAGGCGGCGATTATTGTGTGTTTAGTTCATTATTTTCATGTTGCGAGGGTGAGAAGAAAATTTAATAAGGAAAGCCTTCCCGGCTTTTAAGGAAGCCGGTATGTATTTAGGAAGCCAGTATATTTTGGGAAGCCCAGTATATTTAGGAGGCAGTATATAAAATCAAAATATTCTTTATTCAAGTAGGCTACTAAGCACTTTCGAATTGTCAATCTACAAAGGTGTCAGTCATGTCAGTCCTAACGGAAGCTACCACCGGCTCGAAGGCAGTTAGTATATCTAGGGAAGCCGGTATATTAAGGGAAGCCGAGGCCCTTGATTCAGTAATTTCACTATAGAAATTTATGCTGATCACCTTTTTTTTTTTAAGTGATTTGAGCTGGTTTTGCTATTTTTTACTCAAAGAATTTTTTCCTAACCACCTTTTGGCTTTCACACACCTTCGGAACTCAACTGGACGGAAATCATACCGCGCTTTGCCTTGTTACTAAAAAGCGTAAACTGTAATATATGTAATTGTATATATATCTAATATATTTTGAAGATTGCCTCCCATAATTTTATTTGGTATAAATAAATTCAATGTATTTATGTATGTGTTATGAACATGTCTTTTTCCTATTTATGTATGTATCTATAATTTATGAATGTATGAATAAAGAAGCGAAAATTACACCGCCTACCGGTTTTTAACTACTCCCACACCTTAAGGTTGGCTGGCGAGAATACGCTTACAGCGACTTAAGGCCTTCTCTATAATATATTGTGAGGTGTACAATAAAGTATATTATTATTATTGTGCATTATTAAAAGCAAAGGAATAAAAATATCAATTGACACATTGAATTGATCAATAATGAGGAAATTTACAATACAAGCTAATCCATCTGTGTAAACATATTACATGTATATATAGCTTTTCCTTTAATAAATTTCAACAATATCAAGTGTTCACATTCATATATAAATGAAACATAAGAAAATCAGAAAACACTAAAGAAAGCTTAAAGAGAGCGTGGATGCCAAAAATCTAGTGTTTTATTTCTTTTTAACTTCCAGCGCTGTGGCTCCGCATATATAGCGAGGGTAAGGCAGAGGAACCAAAGAACCTAGTGTTAAACTCCATTCTCCTACAACTATTCCAGTTCCCCACTTTCCGCTGAATTGAGGTTTGCGTGTTGAATGGCGGAACTCAACTACACGTTTTGCCTTGTTACCAAACCAAGAAGTAAAATACCCATTTTACATTTCCTGGAGTAGGAATCAAAGGCACAACCTGACCCCTGTGTGTGTGTCACACACTTGTGCCTCTGCTGCAGCATAGGAGTCTGCCTCTCTAAGGATGTGCAAAACCTTATGTATGAATAAAAATAAGTCTAATTTTTTAAATTATGATTAACACAGCTTATAGTAAAAATATTAATATTATTTATGGTAAATAATAAAAATTATAACACCTGTCGTGGTGCAGAGGCACAAACGCATGCAACTGTAAGCTCGACGGGTTGTGGGATTCGATTCCACTCAAAAATGGATTTTTCTTTTCCTGGGTTTGGTAACAAGGCAAAGTGTGGCGTTGAGTTCCGCCACTCAGCGTACCAATGCCTCAATTTGATGGAAAGTGGGAACACAGTGTCTTAACACTAGGTTCCCTCTCACCTACACCCTGCTATATGCAGGACTATGTATGTATTTACAGTTAATAAAAAGAGCACCGCGGCGTAGTCAGAGAAAACCTAATGTAATCTTTAGTGTGTACCTCTGTAGCGATTCTGCTTGGGTGAAAATTGGATGTTTATTGCTTGTAGCTGTGAATTTAAAGGCATTGAATATTGAGTTATTCAAGGACTAACACTGTTTCGTCTCGCCGGAACCAAAACAATTTAATATTTTAAGTATAATTATTCCTTGACCTAAAACCAATCACACAGTCAGATGGTGTCAAAATGCACATATATTTTCCACTCCATTAGCAAAATCTATACAAAATGCAAAAAAAGAATTACTGTATTTTCTAGTTATTGTATTTTAAACTCCATTTGTATGTTAATAAACGTTATTTTACTCCTAATATTCTTATCAATGGAACTTGTTCACCTTGCAGCATTCATTATAAGCAATATGCTATCTATCACCATATTCATCTTTAATTAGGTACTTAACTATAGTAAAAGTATTAACTGCTTAATCATATATATCTATATATATATATATATATATATATATATATATATATATATATATATATATATATATATATATATATTTTACAACAAATATAGCTTTGAAACATTTTGTGTAGTTTAACTGTTCTTTTTATATTATTTTTAAGGACTAAAATAAATAGCTTAAAAACTAGGGTATAATAAAAATAAAAAAGAAATACCTTCCATGTCCCAATACCTAAGATAGGACAATCGTAGCCGTTTGCGAATTTAACATTAGGCACAATAGCAGCCATATTTATATATTTATTATATAATTATATTGAAATAATAAGAACAAATAAATGATGTTGAATATCGGCCGGCGCAAAAACGTTTTACGGTTTGACGTTTTAAACTTTGACCTTTGACATTGACAGTTGCTATGCGTTCAAAAATATTAGACGAAACAAAAAGGAGTTTTTATATTTTTCTTTATTTTTATTGTTTATTGCTTTGGGGTCATTTTACTTGAAAAAAAATTTGTAACCATTTTTATTTTTTTAAATTATGCAGAACGGGGAGGATGAAATTACATGCGTAGATGTATAATGTAATTTTTGAGGAAGAAGGAATACAAATCTTCTTCATATAAATACGTCAAAAAATAAAACTCATATCACCAGTGTTATACTCACAGAGTGCCTAATCGAAGTCGCTATAAAAAAGCTGAAATGGAAGTACTAAGAAGGACTTACTTGAATGCCTATAAAAACGAGAAAATAGATAATTTTACGTTTTACAATCAAAACTATATCCTCTATATTAAGTGTTTATGTCTGATGTTACCTATAAGAGATCACTTATAGTGATAAGGTTGCCTTGGCATGCTGCAAATATGTGTATGTATGTTCCTTTGTACTTCTTTGTTTTTCTCTTTTTGTGTGTGCATTAAATAATCTATCTATCTATATATATAAGACCGAAATGGAAATAGTATGGCAAAAGTCAGTGGCGACGCAAAAACTCAATTTTATGTAGACGAGATACATTCGGCGAGGCCTTGAGTCTCGTAAATTTTATGGGTATATCAATTACTTCCACACTTTCCTAGTGACTTTTTTTTCGCTTTCATATTGTGTTTTTTAGCAAACTAATTCCCAATTTTTATGGTATCTCTAAAGTTTGTGAGGCGCCATAAAGCGCGAAGCCGGGAGTGGTTGGGAATAAACTTTTGTTTAACTTGTTTCTCAATGGAGACTCTTTTCATAGTTAGTTAAACTTTTTTAATAGATAACAACAACGTAGAACGTAATGTTTTACTTATTAATTTACATGGTGAAAAGGTCATCATGTCCATTGCAGTAGGCTTTGTATGACTATATATGACGAAATATTTCGTCATACCCAGTTAAAGGTTTAACGCCGCCTCTGGCAATAGTCATAACATTCACGCAAACGAAGCCGCGGTCAACAACATGTCAGTTTCATTTAATCTATCTAACGCCAGATTAAATAGCGTAGTTACAAACACTTATCATTTGACACAATATTGTTATATTTGTGATAATATTACCGTCAACGGTAAATGTTTGCGAGATAAGAGATTATGTTGAATGTATGAAGAGTGAATAAATCCAAGGGATCTAACTGATATTGATATACTTACTTTGGATACGACATATTATCTATAAAACTGTTCCGTTACTGAGTGACTGATAGACAATATACAGGCGAAACTACTGCGAATATAATGTCGAAGCCTGTCACATAGATTTCTTAGGGGGGTCTAAAGGTGCTTCTTAAAGAAGTAAGACAAAAAAGCAACTTAGATATTTTGGGATCCTAGTGTTAAGACACTCCGTTTCCTACTTTCCGCCGAATTGAGGCATTGCTGCTGAGTGGCGGAACTCAACGCCGCGCTTTGCCTTGTTACCAAACCGAAGAAATGAAAAAATCCATTTTCTGGATTAGGAATCGAAACCATAACCTGTCGCGTTTACAATCGCAAGCTTGTCCCTCAAGACAGGACAGGCGTCACTGTGTAAATGTTAATGATTTAATAAATTACAAGAAAAGTTTGCAGCAATATATGAACAGAGAAACCCTGCAAAGTAGGAAATGTTTTTTTCTATAGGAAAGGTTTTTTTTGTTATAGACGGCAAATGAGCAGAAGGACCACTTGATGGTAAGTGGTTACCTTCGCCCATAGACATTTACGACACCAGAGAAGTTGTAAATGCGTTGCCAGCTAAGAGTATACAAATGGAAGGGGGAGGCAATGTGGTGACCCCGGCAGTCTGCCATCAGAACCACCACATTCTGGGGAAAGGACGGGTGGAAATAGGGAAAACGTGGCTTATATGCCATCGAACCGGAACACATCATTAGATATTTGGCGGTTTGTCTTTGACATGATAGTGGTTGCGAGCCAGTCGGAGGACGAACCTCCTACCACCAAACTACTGGGATACCCGAATCTTACGCGACGCTACACAGCGGCGGAGGGGAATTGTATTCTAACCCCGTCCTCTCACAGAACAAAAAGTAAACGTAAATAAATTATTTTCAGAAAGAAATCTTATAATATAATTAAAATTAATAATTTTAATCGAATATAACTCACTTTCCATGTGCCTAGGCCGATTTGCGGTATGCTTTTGCCATTATTAAATGTGACAATTGACACTTTGGACGCCATGTTTTCGCGCGCTTCCTACGAACGCTGTATCAATACTGGATTAATATTCAGTCTTGAACTTTAATGGGTTATCATTATTATCTTCATTTTACGTTAAAATGAACGAATAATATGTAATATTGTGTTTTTTAATGTTTTTGTTAAAGAGGAAATAAAATTAAATAAAATATAATAATTGATAAGGTAAGTGGATTCACATGGCAAAAGCGTGCGACTGTAAATGACAGGTTGTTGGTTCGATTCCCACTCCAGGGATAAAAGATATTAAATATTTATACTAACTAGTGTCCCCGTTGACCCGTTAACAACGCGTTGTCTTTAGCAATGTCACTTTATATAAGCATGGATGTCAAACCATGGTAATGTGTGTAACATTTATTTTATTAATTTAAAATACTTTTTACGCATGATTTTAAAAAATGTTAATATATATAATATAACATAACATTCTGTACTTCTTCTCTATATAAACTATAAGTGTGGCAAGTTTCATGCTCCTCCGACCGCATAATTTTCGTAAAGGTGTCCAAAATTTTTGCTTCACGTATTAATATATAGATTAATATTTAGTATTTTCATTTCTGCTCTTGTAACAATGAATAACGCGGCGTTGAGTTCCACCAATGCCATGCCTCAATTCGGCGGAAAGTGGGGAACGGTGTGTCCTAACACGTCGGTTCTCTGGTTCCCTCTACCTATCCTGCTATGTGCGGGATACAGCGTGAAGCCTAATACTCAAAGGAATATAATGTTTTTCTTTTAGCTTCATGCTGTATCCACACATTCCACTCCGTTCCCCACTTTGAGGCATTGCGTATGAAAATATTTTTTGCAATAAAAATTGTACTAAGACATCGTCAATCAACTATAATGTAGTTAAATAATATTATCAGTTATATCTTTGTAGAGACACTTGTTGATAAGAAAATAACAAATATTTTATAAATGCGATAAAAGAATTAGTTTTTTTCTGTTTCACAAACGGTATGATGCTCTGATGTCTGTCATACTACTTTAGTCAGACGCTGTCCCTCCCAAATCAAACCCAGGAAATGAAAAATTCCACTTCCTGGAGTGGGAATCGAACCCACAACCACTGGGTGAACCAATTTTGATGATTCTTTTTTTATATGATAGCTAGTGCTTCCGAAACCATTTAAATTAAGTTTAGATCTGACGGGTTGTTTTTAAGTTATTCGTAATTATTTTAATCGATTTCCTTTTTTTTTAAATCTTTATTTCACTATAGTCTAATCTACTCTACTTTTGTTGAACATACTTTTATATAAAACTACATACACGTTACTATGGCAACGCGTATCTTACACATCAAAGTAAATAAAAAATAAAAGCAAGTTAAAAATAATTTATTCGATTACAAAAAGAAATATTATATAAACACTTCATATACACAAACGAATATACATAGCTTCACGCTGTATCCCGCACGTAGCAGGGTAGGCAGAGGTAACCTAGCGTTAAGACACTCCGTTATCCACTTTCCGACTTAGTGGCGGAACTCAATGCTGCGTTCTGTCTTAATTTAACATGTTCATATATATTAGTGCCCAGGAGTGAAAACTTCAAAAAGTTAAGTCGATATATTGTGGTAAGCCGGTATGTACATACACATACATACATAGCTTAACGCTGTATCCCCGCATATAGCAGGGTAGTCAGAGGGAACCTAGTGTTGAGACACTACGTTCCCCACTTTCCGCCGAATTGAAGCATTGCGTGCTGAGTGGCGGAACTCCACGCCGCGCTTTGCCTTGTTACCAAACCAAGAAAATGAAGAATTCCATTTCCTGGAGTAGGAATCGAATCCACAATCTGTCGCGTTTACAGTCGCATGCTTGTGCATCAAGACGCAACAGGCGTTTGTTTTTTGTATATTTTTATTAATTAAAAAAAAACAGAGAGTAGAGAACAGAGACTCAAAAGAAAGTTCTCTCTAACTAAAGTGTAAAATATTGAAATTTGGTGCAAAAAAAGACGTAATGTAGATTATATAACATATTTATGTACTATTTGATATTTTGTTTTTTTTTTAAATATTACATTATTTTGTGTACTTAAATATATGTATTACAATAAAAAAATGGGAGTTAGCAATAAAAAAAAATATTTTAATTAATTTTTTTAAATTATCTGTTACATGTTGCAAGTGACAAAAGAAAAAGAAAAAAATATATTAACTTTATAAGTGTTACCTATAATAAATTTGAACGAAACTTTAACATGATTCCCAAAAATATTTTTTTGAATATTCATTATTTAAAAAATAAATGTGTCAGGGCTTCTTAAGATAGGGGCCGCGACCCCAAATGGGGTCACATAGCAAAATTCTGGGGTCGAGAGGTTTTAATGTCTAATATTTATATATACCATTTTGGCCAATTACCAATTTGTAGACGTTTATGTGTTAAAGGTTATTACCTAATTAGTGATTTTATAAATGATAACACGCCTTGGGAATGAAATGCTCGCTCCAGTCTATTTCAAAGGTACCATTGTCACTAATAAATATTTATAAAGTATTGAATTATGAGAAAAAAAAGTCCCGCTGAGTTTCTTGCGTCGGTTCTTCTCAGGTCTGAGGCATTCAATTTAGAAATTTGAATAAAATTATTTGACTTTGACTATGGGGTCGTCAAACTCCCAATCATAAATGGTGTCGTGAATGATAAAAGTTTAAGAAGCCCTGTATCATATGTATCTTTGTTATATTGTTGTAATTTTTTTTTATACAGAAAAAGAAAAAAAATCTTTTTCTAAGTGTCATTCACACATTTTTAGAAAACAATAATTTAAAAAAAAAAAACCTTCAATATTTAATTTAAAAAAAGACATGTATCTTATGTTTATTAATTTATTTTTTTTATTTTTTTTTATCAAAAACGCACCGCCATATTGGAAACGCAAACATACAAACAAGCATAAATGAAACTAATAGCTGCTAACACAAAGTGGTATAACCCATAAACACTCATAAATAAAATAATTAATATATTAACGCCTGTCGTGTCCTGAGAGGCACAAGCGTGCGACCAACGTAAGCAAAGACAGGTTGTGGGTTCGATTCCCACTCAGGAAATGTAAAAATTTAGTATTTTCATTTTCGGGTTTTTGGTAACAAGGCAAAAGCGCGGCGTTGAATTCCGCCACTCAGCACGCAAAAGGTCTCAATTCGGCGGAAAGTTGTGGGAAATAATAATTTTCTGCCAGCGTGTAGCAAACCCACAACCTGTCGCGTTTCAGCAGCATTAGCCTCAAGACAAGACAGACGTCTGGTTTATGTAATATTCAATATTTAATTTTTATTGTGTTTTTTAAATATAAATATATATTTAAATCGAACCTGTAACCATCAAATACTGCACCAAATAATGGTATTTTTTAATTTAACACAAAAAAAAATAAAAATCTTGGGTTACACCACTTTACCACAGCCAGCACACAAAATAAGTCTTTATTTGTTAGCATTATTTATTTAAATATTTTATAAATATTATATATCTTGACTTTACAATAAAAGTTATAACTCAATTATTTTTTGAAAAAAAATCCCAAAAAACGGTATTTGAAAATTCTTGAAAAAAAATTCACAGATATTTCGAGGTGAAAACAAAACATCCCAAAAAGAATTTTTCGAGAGATTTTTTTCAAAAAAAAACCAAAAAGAACTGAATTGAAAAAAAACTCAAACAATATATTTATTAAGTTGAGTTGAGTTGACTTTTATTCTAAAAACTTAAGATACAATACAATATAAGCTATATTATCAATAATAATAATAATTTCTTAACAATACAAAAATATATACAGGGTTGCCATCTTCAATACAAATGTATAAAAAAAAACCAGATTTAAAAAATAAAAAACATCTAAAAAGGCAGCGTATATGTGAAAAAAGAGCCAAATTCTAAGCCTGTTTACGCGATATGACGAAATATTTCGTCATACAAAAGCCTACTGTGACGACATTTTTCGTCATGGAAATTAATCGTAATATATTGAACGCATTACGTTCTACGTTATTGTTATCTATTAAATCTTAGAGTAGTTATATATATATGCCATCATATTGACGCTGCTTCAAGTTCAAGTTTACTTTACGACCCCGCTGACGCGTTAATAACGCGTTGTCTTTAGCAATGTATGTATATGTCACTTTATATAAACGTGAATGTCAAACCATGGTAGTGTGTGTAACATTTATTTTATTAATTTAATATACTTTTTATGCATTATTTAAAAGCAATATCAGCATTCCGCACTCTTTCTC
The DNA here is from genome assembly GCA_033558755.1 of Philaethria dido. Taxonomy (NCBI): domain Eukaryota; kingdom Metazoa; phylum Arthropoda; class Insecta; order Lepidoptera; family Nymphalidae; genus Philaethria; species Philaethria dido. Next base: position 12,758 of record JAKGSA010000738.1, read on the forward strand.
TATATAAACTATAAGTGTGCCAAGTTTCATGCTCCTCCGTACGGGTAATTCTCGTAAAGAGGGGTCCAAACTTTTTGCTTCACGTAATTATATATAGATTCCCCGTAACAGTTTAAAAACAAATTGTATATGGCAACCCTATTATATATATATATATAAATAATATCATTTAAAATGTCTTGCGATGCACAGCCCTGTGACCCTCCTCATCGTACTCCCTCTTAGAGACCCACATTTTACGGAAAGTGTCTAACGAGGCGAGAATCGAACCCCCTATCCATGTTGAGTATAGACGCTCTTGAGGCGCTGAGATCTGTATACAAAAAATAATATATAAAAAAAACAGCTAGACTTAGTTAAGAACTCGACATTGCGTGTTGAGTGGCGGTACTTAACGCCGATGTCAATAATTTAAATATAATTATGATACCCAGTGGGAATTGAACTTACAATCATTCGGGCTTACAATCACATACTATCCGACTGTACCACTATGGTCTCAATTAATAATAAATAATAATTAATAAGTTGTAAAAACAGTAAATACCCATTTATATAAAAAACAATTCTTACCCTTCAAGTATCGGTTATGACTATCATATCATTCTATCATATAAGTAATATAATCACAATCATTCCATCATATAAGTGACACAACCACAATCATTCTGTTATATAAGTGACACTACCACAATCATTCTGTCATATAAGTGATACAACCACAATCATTATGTTATATAAGTGATACAACCACAATTATTCTGTCCTATAAGTGACATAACCACAATCATTATGTTATATAAGTGATACAACCACAATCATTCCGTCATGTAAGTGATACAACCACAATCATTCTGTCATATAAATGATACAACCACAATCATTCTGTCATATTAGTTATATAAACACAATCATTCTGTCATACAAGTGATACAACCACAATCATTGGGTCATGTAAGTGATACAACCACAATCATTCCATCATATAAGTGATACAACCACAATCATTCTGTCATAAGTGATATAACCACAATCATTCCATCATATAAGTGATACAACCACAATCATTCCATCATACAAGTGATACAACCACAACCATTCTGTCATATAAGTGATACAACTACAACCATTCTGTCATATAAGTGATACAACCAAAATCATTTTGTCACATGGGTGATACAACCACAATCATTCTGTCATATAAGTGATACAACTACACTCATTCTGTCATATAAGTGATACAACCACAATCATTCCGTCATTGAAGCAATATAACTCTCAATAATTATGTTACATAAGTAATACAATTTAATTATTACATCATATTACAAGCCAATGATTCTATCATTTATGAATCTGATTCTTAATAAATCGGTCATATAAGTGATGCAACCATTCATTACTCTATCATATAAGTAACGTAATATCCAATCATTCTGTCATATAAGTGATACAACCCCGAATATTTTGCCACATATTTAATATAGGTGATACTACCAACAACTAATATTGTCGCGGGTTCGAATCCCGTTGTATACTATTTTTTATAAACGATGTAAAAACAAATATTTAGTTATTTTCTTATCTTCATACCCTGATCTTCATATCCTTGGGCGCTAACCTCCTGATCTCAGCCAGGAGTCGATCTCCGAACCCTCGGAACAGCGTGGAACCACCACTGAGCACTATGTTCTGGTAGAGCACCTTACGTAGATCCATGTCTGACTTCTGTATTGCGAACATTAGGACCTCGTGCAGACCTGCGGAGGTAGCGGGTTCGATTAAATAAATAAAAAAATATGGGCAATAAAATGTATGGAACATGTGACAGATAAAATTTAGTGTCAAGACACTCTGTTCACTCTCCGCCTAAAATAGAGTTGAATGTAGTAACCTTTTTTTAGCTTCACGCTGTATCCCGCACATAGTAGGGTAGGCAAAGGGAACAGACTTGATAAGACACTCCGTTCTATAAACATTACCGATCTCCACTTTCCTTCTTACCTTGTTCCTTAGCTGCTTATGCTGTATTTTGTTTTACCATAACTAAACACAAAAAATAATATAATTTTTCCCTGTGAGGGGACAGGGTTAGAATACAATTCCCATCTGCCGCTGGGTAGCGTCCCGTAAGAGGTGGGTATCCCAGTAGGCAGGTGGTAGGAGGTTCGACCTCCGTCTGGCTCGCGACCACTATCATGTCAAAGACGAACCGCCAAATATCTAATGATGTGTTCCGGTTCGATGGCATGTAAGCCAGGTTTTCCCCTTTACCACCCATCCTTTTCTCAAAATGTGGTGGTTCCGATAGCGGACTACTATCCTCCCCTTCCATCTGTATCCTCGTCGGTCGGCAACGCATCTACAATATCTCTGGTGTTGTAGATGTTCATGGGCGAAGGTAACCACTTACCATCAAGTGGTCCTTCTGCTCGTTTGTCATCCGTTATCCATAAAAAAAAACAGTGGCTGAATCGATAAAAATTAAAAAAAAAATACCTTCACACTCTTCACCAATGAGATCTGGTCTAAAAAGCACTTCTGGGGCCCTAAACCTCGCTGGTCCGATCTGAAGATAAAAATATGTCGGTCATTATTTTTTTATTACTTAATCAGTCAGTCAAATCTTTCATTTAGTTAGTCAGTTAGTGATTCTTTCAGTCATTTCATTTAGTTAACCGAGAAATGAGTTAAGCTAAAATACATACACACATATATACATAGCTTCACGCTGTATCCCGCAAATAGCAGGGTAGGCAGAGGGAACCTAGTGTTAAGACACTCCGTTCCCCACTATCCGCCGAACTCAACGACGCGCTTTGCCAAACTTAGGAAATGAAAAGTTCCATTTCCTGGAGTGGGAATCGAACCCACAAACACACTGTCACATTTACAGTCGCACGCTTGTACCTCTGCGCCACAACAGGCGTTATAAGGTAAAATAAAATAATTAATTTAAAAAAGGCCAGTCGTGGCGCAGTGGCAAAAACGTGCGACTGTTAAACGCGACAGGTTGTGTTTCATACACACTACAGGGAATGAACATATTAAATATTTAGAATAATTAATATTTAATCTTTTCATTTCTTCGCTCTCGTATCAAAGCGCAGCGTTAAGTTCCCCTACTCAGCATGTAATGCCTCAATTCAAATTCATTCAGTCATTCATTCGCTCAGTTAAACATCAATGATTTAGGCTTCGATACTTTATCGATGAGACTTATCAAAATTTACAGGTGTCCTAAATCTCTGTGATAGGTTTTAAACATTAACTTAAAATAAAGAAATCCTTCATTCAGTCAGTCATAGTCATAGTTCACACATTAAATTCATTCATTCGTTTACTAGTTCAAACAGTAAATATAAGACACTTTTTATTTATTCGCTTAGTCAATCATTCAGTCACTCACTCTACACAGAACAGTTCCCACCTCCAGCTAAGTCCCATCAGATAAGGTATAGTGAGCCCTCTCCGAGTCCAAAGTCTCCTCTTTGAGAGGATTCGAAGAGAGACAGCAAGCTCTCTCGATGATATCTTTTATTTATTCATTCATTCAATCAGTCATTTACCTGTCATCATATGTCATGGTAGTCATCTACCTAAATAAATATATTTTAAAAACTACGGTCACTTGTTGTCTATGGTTTTTTCATTTATTATTTTATTTTCTAAGTTTTTTTTTAAGTTTAGAGTCTACTCAGTTATTATATAGCTTTTATTCATTCACTCAGTCATTTAGCCATTCATCCATTTAGTCGACCACTAAATTATAAATTAGTTCACTCAGTGAGTAATTCTTGCAATCATTCAAGTTCAGTATATTATTCTGTCCAAGAATACTATAATGATGTCAATGTGTGGAATTAAAAGCTGTTGACGCTCACCCGGAGTCGGGAGTCGGGAGTCGGGAGGCTCATCATAGTTGTATATTTATTGTAAAATGTTATTTGAAAAGAGCAACTGTTGAGTTTAGTGCCGGCTCTTCTCAGCAGAACTGCCTTCCTCTCCGGTGGTAGCTTCCGTTAGGACTGACACGACTGACACCTTTGTAAATTGACGATTCGAAAGTACTTGTATTAGCCTACTTGAATAAAGAATATTTTGATTTTGATTTCAGTCATTTGTTCAATCAGTAAATTACATAGTCAATCAATCTGCTTATTAAGTCAGTGTATTAATTAGTTCATCATTTATTCCTCTATTCATTCAATCAGTCATTCACCATTCAGTCAATGGATATATTATAATAATCCTTACTAATATTATAAATGTGAAAGTAAATCTGTTACGCTTTCACGCCTAAACCACTGAACTGATTTTGATGAAATTCGGTATAAAGATAGCTCTGAACTTGGGAAAGGACATAGGATACTTTTTATGGTGAAAAAAAGGTGAAGAGGGTGAAATATGGATAAAAGTTTGTATGGAAGCTCTCTCCTTTATTGATGTAAACATAAATCATGTACGATTGTTCAATCCGTTTACAACTTCACACCTAAATCACTTAACCAATTTTGACAAATAGTCTAAACCTTCGGAAAGACTATAGGCTACTCCTTATGTCATGTCGCGATATAACCGAGTTCCACGCGAGCGAGTCACGGGCGGAAAGCCGGGGTATAGTTTAATATTTTATTTTTTCACTCAGTTTTTACCCCAGCTGTGTCCCATCAGGTAGGGTATAGTGAGCCCTCCGAGTCCACAGGTCTCCCTCCTTCAGAGGGTTCGGAGAGAGATAGCAAGCTCTCTCCTTGATAGCCTTCACTATTTCCAGTTCAGCGGAGGTACGTAGGTTCACACCCTCTTTGCGTAGGAGAAGTCTGGAATTAAAAAAAATATATATTATTAAAAACAATTATAAAACTATATCGTAATGCCTGTCGGCCCAGAGGTACAAGCGTGCGATCAAACGCGACAGGTTGTGGGTTCGATTCCCACTCCAGGAAATGTAAAATTGAAGTACTTTCATCTCTTGGGTTTGCAACAAGGCAAAGCGTTGAGTTCCGCCACCAGCACGCAATGCCTAAATTCGGCGGAAACTGGGGAACGGAATCGTTGAAAGAGAATGGGAGTGTCTTAACACTAGGTTCTCAGGTTCCTCTGCCTACCCCGCCATATGCGGGATACAACGTGAGTTGCAAAAAATCATTCTTTACCCTCTTCGCTATATAAACTATAAGTGTGCCAAGTTTCATGCTCCTCCGTTCCCATAATTTTCGTAAAAAGGGATACAAATATTTTCTATCTCATTCTTTCACTAATTCAATCTTATACATTAAACTATATGTTTCGTTACCGTGACGTGGCTCCTTCGTTACTCTCACCTCAAATACCTAGTAACATCTCTCCCAGCAACATCCACCCTCATAATACTGTGTGGGGCATCGCGAAACCTTCGTAAATCGGAACTGAATGGGTGACCCCATCCCCAGAGTCGAGTACCACGCCTGTGGTACGTCCTGTTGCATATCTATAGATTTAAAATATACAATAATTTAAAAAAAAAGCCAAGAAAACGGAATGCAGAGGGTCTAGACACTAAAGCTAAGAAAAAATTATATTTTTTTAGCATATACACAACTCACTAACTGACTAGTTTTAACGCCTGTGCCAAGGTCATGTCTATTTTAATGCTTGGGCCCTCAAGACACTTGAGGCCCAAGCGTGCAACTGTAAACGCGACAGGTTAGAGTTCGATTGCCATTCCAGGAAATGGAATTTTACATTTTCTGGGTTTGGTAACAAGGCAAAAGCTAAGGAGGCTGAGATCCGCCACCAGCACGCAATGCCTCACCTGGCGGAAAGTAGGAACGGAGTGTCTTAACACTAGGTTCCTCTGCCTACCCTGCTATATGCGGACAGCATGAAGCTATGTATGTTTGGTATGTATCACTGACTAAATCCTCAGTCATTCATTCATTCATTTGTTATAAAAAATAATATTCTTTTGCATATTTTGTCATAATGTAATACACAATTTTTTTTAGCATAAATCACTCAATTCTACTAACTAACTCATTCAGATTCAGATCACATTACTCACTCACTAATTGATTCAACCATTCATTCATTCATTCATTCATTTACCTTAAAGAAAAAATAATATTCTTTTGCATATACATATATTTTTTAGCATAACTCTTTCACTTACTAACTCATTCATTCATTCATCTATAATAAAATAGTTAATACTCACAAACTCAAAACGGCCTGCATAGATAAGAACAAAGCGGGCACATTGAAAGTTTCAAAGAACACTTCTGCCGCCTTCTCTCTATTCCTTCTTGGGTTTAATGGCGCCTCTGTTAGTAATACCGGGTGTTCCTCTGAGAATGTTGACAGTTGATCCTAGAAAAAAAATTATATGTGGCAGAACTTTGCCTAACTATGGGAGAGTAATAAAAAAATAATGCGTGATATAAATCACAAAAAAATGTGTAATTTTTTTTTGCATGTCTCATATTATTTTTTGTTACAGAGTTGCGATTTTATTTTATTATTTTTTTTTTTTAACTTCACGCTGTATTCCGCATATACCAGGGTAGGCAGAGGGAACCTGAGAACCATAGTGTTAAGACCGTTCCCCATTTTCCGCCAGATTGAGGCATTGCGTGTTGAATGGCGGAACTCAACGGCGTGCTTTGCCTTGTTACCAAACCCAGAAAATGAAAATATTTTGTTTACTGGAGTGGGAATCGAACCCACAACCTGTCGCTTTACAGTCGCACACTTGTGCCTCTGCGCCACGAAAGAACTTAGGCTTTTTATAAATTATTATTTAGTTTTTTATTTTTCATGTGTGGCAGAATCAAATTATGTGTTTTGCTTTGCTAACTATAAGGGAAAAATTTTAGAAATGAATATGTTTAATAAAGCTCTTTAAAACAAACACAGTGTGTTCTTCTGAGTAACACGACAATTTTTCTTTTTATAATTTTTTTATTGATTAAAATATATGATATAAATATAATATATATAATAACAATACATTTTTTCTTAAAAGCAATATGTTAGCGTGAATATAGCCATACATACTTTACCACGCTAACGGCGCCTTCAAAAGTTTAGAATAATGTGATTAAATAATTTTGATATACCATATCTATGGGTTCAGTTCTCACTTGAAAGATTATCTTTTGTTACGGACTTACGTATCATTTCCTTATTTTTTAACGTTTTTAACCAGCCACACGCTTGTGCCTCTGTGCCACGATAGGCCTAAATTTGTATACCTTTTCTAAAAATATTTTTCGTTTCCTAAGTTTGTGATTAACACTTTAAAGCTTAATTAATACACGTAAACACTTACCTTACTATAAATATAATTCCATACTCTCTCCATATCATTCCAATCAGTAACAATTCCATGTTCCATTGGATACTTTATGCTTAATAGCCCTCTATGCTCCTCCGCCCTCGGACCGACAAATAGCTCGCCCTCTAACGCCCCTGCCATCACACGAACGTGTTTTGGACGGCCGATACTAAAAAAAAGACATTTAGAAATTAACCCATAGCTTAGTGGTGAACGCAATTTTTGAATGGTGAACTTTATTGTTTACTGAAAACCGCTGTCAGTGGAGCAACTCAATGTTACTTGGCGTCACTGAGGCCGATGTCCTAGGCTTAGGTGTACTGTTATGGCGGTGTTAGTTGGTTGTATCGAGTCTGAAGCCGTCTTGCATTGCGTAAGCGATACTTGTATGGTGTAAGAAGGTTATACGACTTGCGACACCTAACCGTCGGGGTTCGGTGAGCTTTATAGTTTAAATTTTTTTTTTTTAGCTTCTCGCTGTATCCCGCATATAGCAAGGCACAGGGAACCTGAGAGCCGACGTGTTTAGACACTGTTCTCATAAGATTTCCGTTATCCACTTTCCGCCGAATTTATGCATTGCGTGCTGAATGGCGGAACTTAACGCCGCACTTTGATTTGTTACCGGAGCGAGGAAAAGGAAATGTTAAATTTTATTTAAAATGTTCATTTCCTGGAGTGGGAATCGAACCCACAACCTGTCACGTTTACAGTTGCATGCTTATGCCTCTTCGCCACAAACCAATAATTTATTTCTTTTAGGCATAGTAGCTGCCTGTCCTTTGCCAAATAAGTAAAACAATGGACTCAGTGGCAATAGTGTGTTTTTATGATAAACCATCCAATAGTCAGGCTTCAAATCACAATCTAAGGATTTTATTCATAAAATCTAATCATTCATGAATAAGTTATATAAAAATTTCAAGGCAGCAAGCGGGACTCGAACCTGTGCCTCTTGAAAACTCAAGCGCTCTGACCACACCATGCGATCTACATCCGGCTGCGTCGAAACTCTTATATGCTTGTTACAACATTATTTTTGTTGTTAGCATCTCTGTAGAGAGATTTTTACAAATTTCTGCTACACAATGATTATTTCAAAGAACAATCATTTGGCAACAGAGAATATTGTTTATAAATTATGTAAATATCTAATTTTTCAAGATTTCATCCTTGTCTGATTCATATGGCCCAAAATTTTTTGATACTTTTGGTATAATAAATATGTTCCTAAGTGAAAATAGTAGGGCTTCCACAAATGTATTTCTGAATTTGAAAACATGTGATTAATCCAGTTGTAATAGTTTGTTTTTTGGATAATAGCATCAATATTATCCAAAAAAAAAAAAAGACAAGCCAGAAAACAACTGGCAACTTACTCAACACGCAGCATAAAGTACAATAAACTTATTAAAGAAGGCTAAGATTCTTCTCGAAAATATTAAAAACAATGATGTGAACGTCGGTTAATGAGGTTGATGCAACGCCTGCAACAGATCATTCTTGTGGAAAGTTACTAAATCTCTCAAGAGACCAACTGCATTTCAATCACCACTACGTCGCGACGATGGATCTTGGGCTAAGAGTGATGCTGAGAAGTCTGTACTGTTTGCAGAAACCTGTCACGAGTGTTTACCCCCAAATTCAGCTTCTGGCCTCGAACAAAATAAATGAGATAACAAAAGTTCTTTCAGATTCCTACCAGCCTTTGCCACCAATAAAAAAATTTACAATTAAAGAAGTACACTCTACAATCAGAAAACTCTCCCTAAATAAAGCTCCTGGTTACGACCTCATAACAACCAAAACTATGCAAGAACTCCCCTATTCGGCGATTCTGTTAATAACTGCCATTTTTAACGCTATCTTGCGGCAAGAATTCGTACCTCCACAGGAAAGTAGCAGAAATGGCAACCTGGTAAAGATCCGAAAACGCTCTTGGCATCTTACCGTCCGATGTTTACGCCCGTGGCATCAAAGCTCTTTGAATTTCATCCTAAAACGCTTAGCTCCCCGAACTCGCTAACGCAAACACCCCATCTCATCATCTGAGTCCCGCCAAACCCTCCATACACCGCAGTACAGGTCCATCGGTTGGTCGAAAGATACATGATGCATACGAACATAATAAAGTATTGTTCTGCTGTATTTCTAGATATATCACAGGCTTCTTTGATCGTGTGTGGTATAAGGGTCTTCTTTTTTATAAGATTAGACAAGCTTCCCACCTATTAATTATTACCTCATCATTAAATCATACTCCTCCAACAAAGGCACTTTTACGTTAAACATGGAGAGGATAGAACATGTCTTCATGAAATAAAGGCAGGTGTCCTCAGGAAGTGTAATGGGCCCTGTTCTTTTTCTAATATACACCTTTGACCTACCAACCACTGAAGAAGTTCTTTGTAGGGACATTTGCGCCGACGATACTGCTCTAGTCGCATTCATAAAAACCCAGTCATCGCTTCCAGAAATCCTACAAGAAAAGCCCCAATAATATATCTGTTCGGCTAAAAGACTGGAGAATAAAGGCGAACTGAAGCCAAGTCAGTGCATATAACTTTCACTCTAGACACGATAATACTTGCGCTAGCGTCCATCTAATGGAGTAACAATCCCAATCGGAAGAGGTACGCTATCTGGGCATATATTTAGACAGACGTCTTACATGGAAAAACACATCTTCACGAAAAGAAAAGCTCTAAGGTACAGCTGCAAGCTTTATTGGCTCTAGGACACAAATCTACACTCTCGCTGAACAACAAAATACTCCTGTATAATACAATTCTAAAAAACCGTTATGGTCCTATGGAGCGGAAATCTGGGAACCGCAAGTAAATCAAACCTGGATATAATACAACGCTTCCAATCAAAAAATTCGCATAATGACTAACGCTCCATGGTTTGTTGCCATAAACGCTCAGCTGCATCGAGATTTAAAGATACTCAACAGTGAAGCAGGAGATTGAAATAAACCACAATCATACTCTCGACGTATACAAAATCATCCCAACGAACTCGCAAATAATCTTAATGTCGATTTGCACTCGTTCCTTTAAACGCTTAAAAAAGAGAGTCCCTCAAGATTTACTCCCGTCCTAGAATAAGATCTCATAGAAGATTACTAAAGTATATGTGCGTACGCCACTGAGCGTATACCATTAATGCCTCTTTATAATTATTACAAACCACCAGCTAAATGCCTGGACTAGGCAGATCGCAGGTCACCTGGATGTATGTCAATATTATTTATATTGTACATAAACAAATATTCTAAAAAAATGTTAATTTACAATGAAATATGACAAAGACTGAGTATTTTCATTATAATATTCAGTTTTTAATGATCATTGACATACATTTTAATGACATCAACAATAGCAAAGTTACATGTAAAAGCTTATAATTGATATTTTTGAAGTATATTAAGATACTTACTAGTTGGGAAATCTGCATTTTGGTATTTGATCACCAGCGAACCCAGCTTTTATTACACCAGAGCCCTGGGAATATAAAAAGATTATCAAAATTATACATAAAAATAAAAAAGTATGTCAAAAGGCCATTGCAGCATAGTAATATAATGTAGCCAGTCTATAAATGGGAGTAGTTGTGGATTCGTTTCTCACTAGGAGAATATTTTTAAATTAGTCTTCAGACTAATTTAAAAATAATAGAACTAACTAAGAAATTAACAATACTAGAACAGAGAAATGAGACTTCAGTCTCATTTCTCTGTTCTAGAAAGAAAAAGTGGGGCATTGAGTTCCATCACTTAACAGTCGTGATTTTCCGCGGAAAGTGGAGAACGGAGTGTCTTAACACTAAGTTCTTCCTACCCTGCTATGATAAAACGAAGCTGCAATTAAATGTGCAAATTATTCATAAAAAATACATGTATGACTCACTTTACATTTAAATAAGCACATATATTGAAGTTATATTATTTAAATGGTGTATTAACACTAGAAAATAATCTTTAATATAGTTTTAACATTGTTATTACTCATCAAAACGAAAGTAGAATGTAAAATCAAAAAGCCAATACGACAAAAAATCGATCGGTAAATATGAAATATAAATATATTTACATTGTCTATAACGACAGGTTGGTTCACAATGACGTCGTTGAGTTCCATTTTTTATTAATAAATGCTTGATTTGATTTATTTTATTGTATTTTTGCGAATTATTTTGTTAATTTCTCATCCGGATTGCTTTCAAGAGTGACATCAGAGGGTGAGTGCTGCCAGATTTGATGATGACCTGTCATTGCCATAATTTTTTTATTATTTTATATAATAATTTATTTAATAAATTATTGTTAATTAAATAAACTTATATAATTCCAAAAAACATTTAAATGTGGATTGCAGATTTAAAATTGCTCTACTTAGATATTATTGATGCATTTACACAAAAATTCAACATAACCTTAAGTTGGGGTAAAATTAAGAAAAGAGCGTATAGTCTATTTAAAGTACTTTTAAAGATAAGATTATTTACTCTTACAAAAAATTAACTGTTTTTAGTGTGAAAGAAACCAAAATAATAAATCATTTAAAAAAATATTAAGCATAAATCCACAAATTATAATTTTGCTATCTAGCAACATTTAGATTTTTTGTCAATACTCAAATTCAATATCTAGTAAAAAACAAAGAACGACGTTTTCATTTAAAATATTAATTATGATAAAATAATAAAACTATTTAAGCTCCAATAATTTAAAAGTAACAAACAAAATGTGTACAATCAACTGTATATTTATAAAACTTACATTTTTAAGTTTATTCATTTATTATATCGTATCGGCGAATATAGTAGACGACGATACAAATAGTTATTGCACTAAAAACGATTGTTCAGATCAAAATAACGAAAAATATTTAATATACGACGTAAATCCTCCTGAAGGTTTTAACTTACGACGAGATGTATACATGAGGTTTGCGATAATGATGAGTGAAGCCAAGAAACATAAGAATTGGAACCTGGTACTTCCACCCTGGTATAATTTATACCACTGGAAAAATGATGGCTATATGAGCAAGCCTATGCCCTGGAACAGGTTCTTTGATATGAAATCATTAAAAAGCTTTGCTCCCGTCCTTGACTTATATGAAGTTTTTGAAAAAACTGCACCAAAAAAGCTTAATATAGACCGAGTATATGTTTTGCAAAACTTTGATGATCCTTTTGGACCTAACGGTGAGTTTATAGATAAATGGGAGGTTGATAAGAAGTGTAATTATAATGGTTATTACTGGGATTATAATAATATTACTGTAGGTGAAGTAGTCTGCGTTAAGTTCCAAGGAAGAATATCAAAGTTATGGGAAATAGTTATGCTGCATCCAAATGATAAAATTGTGATGTTTGATAATGGAGAGATACCATTACATGACCGCTATGGTGATAGAACCTTCTGGAATTGCAGGAAAAGTATGAAATATAATAAAAATATTTTAGCAAGAGCTGTAAAATATATTGTAAACGATTTAAACTGTGATAAAGAGAAGTGTGACAATTATGTCAGTGTGCACTGGCGGAGACAGGACTTTGCCCGATCTAGGCGGAAAGAAGTCCCATCGGTTGAAGGAACGGCTAACCAAATTAAAGAAACTATAAATCTACGCACACCGGACATTGTAGATGTATTCATTGCCACAGATGCCGAAGAAACAGAAGTTAATTATTTAGTAGAGCTCCTAAAAAATATGAAATTTAATGTTCATCGTTATGTTCCAACGAAGCAAGATTTTCTTAAATATCGAGATGGTGGTGTTGCTATAATTGATCAAATTATATGTTCACATGCTGCAAACTTTATAGGGACTCATGATAGCACTTTTACCTTTAGGATTTACGAAGACAGAGAAATCATTGGATTTGAGAGTGACACTACTTTTAATAGATTATGTCCAGATAAAGGTTTATGTGAGAAACCTTCAGTGTGGAGAATAACTCAATAATAATTTATAATAATTATTATGTATGTGATAATGCTCTCTATGTATATTTTAGTGCTTAATGTATATCTCTCTATATAAATGTAATTTGTGTATGCCACTTGGCTATATTTTGTATCATGTTTTTATATATTCTAGTATCAACCGTTACATGCGGTGATTAGCACAAGCGTGCGACTGTAAACACGTCAGGTTGTGGGTTCTATTCCCACTCCAGGAAATGTAAAAGTTTAGTATTTTTATTTCTTCGGTTCAGTAACAAGGCAAAGCATGGCATTGAGTTCCGCCACTCAACACGTAATGCCTCAATTCGGAGGTAAGTGGCGAACGGAATTGTTGAAAGAGAGTGTCTAGCACTAGATTCTCTGGTTCTCTCTGCCTACCCTGCTATTTGCGGGATACAGCGTGAAGTAAAAAAAAAATGAAGAAATCACATTTTAACGGGATATTTTAAATTTCAAGTCATATATATACATTCCATTCTAATACTCGTATATAATATTTAAAATATTTTTACTTATGTAATTAAGGTTAAATAATAATTAGATATATAAATAAAACACACACACACACATCACAGAATAAACAGAGAGAGTGTTAAGATACTCCTTTCTCTGCTTTACACATGATTTCATTTTCCTTTTTTTTTTTCGTTTTCGTGAGGAATCCTTTACGGGCACCTGCCCGTTGAGGACTCGACAGGTTATGTGGACTGACTTTAGTATTTTTTAACACAAGATTTACACTGGTTATCTTTTAATACTTTTTTGTAGTTTCTTGTATTTAAATAAACAACATTAATTGTGCCATGTTGGAAATAAAATTAAACTTACTACCAAAGATTTTTTCTGTTCTATTAAAAAATATATTTTTTATTTTTCTTGTTTTATTTTTTATTATCTATGTTATTGAAATTTATATAGTAAGTATTTTAGTCGATTCCAATCTTATTTACAATAAAAAATATATCATTTATAATGTAGATATTACCAATATTTGGGAGAAGGCGAAAATTCCCATAAGATTGCTCGAGGCCCTTCAAGCCAGGGCCCCCACTTTTGAGGGGCCTCGTACTGAAAACACTTTACAATATATTCTTATATATTTTGTAACTTATTATTTTGAAGTAGGCCAGAAATAACATTTTCCCAATTTATAGTACGTATAGACCATGTGAGGCCTTTGTGGTACGGTTGGCCAAAAGGTCTGACTGTAAAATGTGATTAGTTGTGGGTTCGATTCTCATTCGGAGAATGATTATATTAAATTTTGTTTACATTTCTCCACTTTGGTAAGACAAAACGGCGTTCAGTGCCTCCATATAACACGCCATGTCTCGAAGTACAGTGTCTCGGAAAGCAGTGAACTGACCGTCTTGACTAGGTTCTCTCTGATTATCCGTGATAGAGCGTGAAGCTGATTAGCATTCTCTCATGTATACAATTAAAAAAGGGCAATCGTCACGGCAGAGTTTGGACGTGCACTTGCGTTCGAGGGGTGTAGTGGAGAGCCAGTGTTTAGTTGTTTCCAGCATTTTAACGTATATAATAAGTAAACAGACATACATTACAATAGAGATAATAGAAAAGTTTTTTAGCTTCACGCTGTATGGCGCACATAACATGGTAGGCAGAGGGAACCTAAGACCTAGTGGTAAGATTACCGGTGTTCTCATAAGATTTCTACTTCCAACTTTCCGCTAGACCAATGCCGGGCTTAAGAGCAAAAGGCAGATGAAACCTGACGGGCGTTTACAGTCGCACGCTTGTGTCTCTGCGCCACGACAGATCTAAAGCTTTGTATGAATTATATTATATCATTATTTAGCACGAAATGATTATGTGATAGAAGCTGTTAAAATAATTATAATAAATAAAATACAATTTTTGAATACACCTACAAAATATCAAAGCATAAACCAGCAACATTATGTCTTAAAATTTTAAAAGGCATATATTTGATTTGTTTACTTTCTGCATCTGTATAATGCAGCTAAATGTATCAATTATGATTTTAAATTAACTGCTTGAACTTAATACAATTATTATTTAAAATATATTACTAAAACTAGCTTGAAGGCTTTATGATAGTACGAACGATTTATGTAGTCAAAGAGAACTTAATGTTGAGACACTCCATTTGAGATATTGTGTGCTAGTGGCGGAACTCAACGCCGCGTTTTGTCTTGCTATTATTCTATGAATCATAAGTGTATTTAAAGTTAATAATTTAATGAAGTACTAGTGTTTATATCTAAATAAGTTGTTTAGGACATGGACTTTTATTCATCAGATTTTACTGGCAATGGTAAGCTTTTTATGTTTCTCTATTTATATGTAATATTTAAGTAATTGTTTTATTTAAATAAGTATAATATTATTAATTTTAGTTCATTGTGTAAGGAATATAACATAACCTATTTGTAGGAACTAAATAAATTATATTAGATTAAAAGATTGCAATATTTTTGTTTTATTTTTTTATATAATATTTGTTTTTTAATAATTTTGCTTTATTAATTTTTCTAATTATATTTATTATCCATTAAAGAAAAAAATGAACAAATATTCTCTTAATTAGAAACATAATACTGAAGACAATATATAAGTATATTTTAAATATATATATTTTTTTAAAAGGTTTCTTTCATTTATATAAATTCATACAGAGAGTGAATAAGTCTATAAGTCAAAAATGAAAGTTGGTTCAAGAGTACCTACCTACCTAACTACACTCTGTATCCCTAGTGGGGTAGTCAGAGTTCTGAAGCGCCAAAAGCGGTCCATACATACCTCTTTCGCCTCGTCCACAGTCATTAGTTTTTCAGTCATTATTGGTACTTTTAAATGAGTTTTGTCAGTGAGTACTGTTATTTGTGTTATTTTCACTCCACTCAGGATGCAATGCCTCAATTTGGCGGAATGTGGAGAACGGAGTGTCTTAACACATCACTTCTCAGGTTTCCTCAGCCTACCCTGCTACTAACGGGATGCAGCATGAAGTTAAAAAAAAATGTACTCTAACCTGTACCTTTTTGTTAATGTCCAAGTGTTCTGACCGTTAAGGTTCTACTAACTATGAACTATTGATATATTGTGTCACAGTGAGAATGTCTTATTGTAAATGCAAGTGGTTGTGGGTTTGATTCCCATTCAGGGGTATGATTATATTTAAATTATTTTAATTTGTCTGGTCTTGTAAGATCGAAAGTGATAATAAGTGTCTTTACATATCCAGGGGAGAAGCGTAAAACTATAAAAGTGATTAACCTTTAACCTGTTAATGGGATATGACGAAATAATTCGTCTTCTAAAACTACTGCAATGATCATGACGACATTTTTCGTCATGTAAATTAATCATAATATATTGAACGCATTACATTCTACATTGTTCTTATCTATTAAATCTCAGAGTGGTTATATATATGCCTTTATATTGACAATGCGTCAAAAATTATTCATGTTGCAATCTGTAGCTGAAAAAAAAAAGTTTATTGCCTCGTTAGCAGATTAAGTATCACCAAAGAATATTACATACATACATAACTTTACGCTGTATCCCGCATATAGCAGGGTAGGCAGAGGGAACCTAGTGTTAAGACACTCCGTTCCCCACTTTCCGTCGAATTGAGGCATTGCGTGTTGAGTGGCAGAACAGCGCTGCCTTGTAACCGAACCCAGGAAATGAAAAATTCCATTTCCTAGAGTGGGAATCGAACCCACTACCTGTCGCGTTTACAGTCGCACGCTTGTGCCTCTACGCCACGACAGGCATTTATTTTTATACAAAGAATAATAATATTTAAAAATGATAATATTTTCAGATTTCAATGAGTGGGTAAGTGTAGATCTCTTAGCTTTTTTAAAAGCTTAGTTCAAATAAATTAATCATTTTAGGAACCTAAAAAGTAGATATAAAAAGTAGCTTCACGCTTTATCCCGCATAGCAGTGTAGTAAGAGAGAACGTAGTTTTTCTTTTATTTTTTTTCTTTTTTATGGATATCGGATGGCAAACGAGCAGAAGGACCACCTGATGGCTACCTTCGCCTTCGAGGTGTTGTAAATGCGTTGCCTACCTAGACGATACAGATGGAAGGGGAGGACAATGTAGTAGTTCGCTATCGGTAGCAGTAGCTTCCACATTCTGGGGAAAGGATAGGGAAATACATGCCGTCGAACCGGAACACATCATTATATATTTGGCAGTTAGTCTTTGACATGATAGTGTTCCCGAGTCAGACGGAGGACGAACCTCCAACCACCAAACTACTGGGATACCTGCCTCTTACGGGACGCTACCCAGCGGCGGAGGGAAATGTATTCTAACCACGTCCTTTCACAGGGAAGCGTAGTGTCGAAGGTACTGTCTAAACACTTTAGAGACATTGCATGTTAACACATTCGCGACCGCTGACGTGAATTCACGTCATGTAAATTTCTATTCCTGGTTGGCGCTGACGTGAATTCACGTCATTTCAAATTATTATATTATATTTTCAACATTGATATTACAAAACAAATTTTATACATTTTGTCCTCCCCTTGAGGATACAAATTTGCGGCAACCAGCTTCAAAATTTCATTACATTTGCCGTACTCAGAATTAGAAACGTAGAAAAATAGTCTGAGAGTGAAGAGCGTAGAATTTTTTTTTTTTTTTTAACTTCACGCTGTAACCCACATTAGCAGGGTAGACAGAGGGAACCAGAGAACCTAGTGTTAAGACACTCCATTCTCTTTCAACAATTCCGTTCCCTAGAACCTAGAACTAGCGTAGAAATTAAAATATTTAAATACAGTAGATCCTCGATTATTCGGGGATTTCTTTTTTTTTTTTAAATATGACCCATTGTCCCTCTGGCATAACCAGAGATTTTTTGTATCTTAATTTTATTATTATTATTTTTTAATTACATACTATGAGATAAGTACAGAGTGTTTTATTTTTCCCTACCTACATTTTTTAACTTCACGCTGTATCCCGCATATAGCAGGGTAGGCAGAGGTAACGAGAGAGTAACGCCTGTCGTGGCGCAGAGGCACAACGTGCGACTGTAAAAGCGACAGGTTGTGGGTTCGATTCCCACTCCAGGAAATGAAGTATTTTCATTTTCTGGGCTTGGTAACAAGGCAAAGCGCGGCGTAGAGTTCCGCCACTTAACACACAGCGCCTCAATTCGGCGGAAAGTGGGGAACGGAATTGTTGAAAGAGAATGGAGTGTCTTAACACTAGGTTCTCTGGTTCCCTCTGCCTACCTCTCTGCCAACCCTGCCTACAAAATTATACTAATACTACTTAGCTTACTTTGAAGTTTCTCTAATAGTTATGATTCAACTTATCTTTTTACTTATATTTTACTTATTTTTCTACTTTTGTAGTTTTCGTTCTACTTTTCATTTTTATTTATATATATTTAATCTAAAGTTGTGAATTCGATCTCATTTCAGGAAATGGATCTTTTCATTTCCTGGGTTTGGTAACAAGGCAAAGCAGAGTTGAGATCCGGCCACCAGCACGCAATGCTTCAATTCGGCGGAAAGTGGGGAAGCAGTGTCTTCTTAATACCAGATTCTCAGGTTCCCTTTGCCTACCCAAGTTATATGCGGGATACTACAGCGGAAGTTTAATCTCCAAAGTTCACAGCTAGGGACAATTTGTATTCTTATTACTTGTAACATACAACAGTTATTATTATATCTATTTTGTTATCCGGGATTCGATTCACCGGGGTTTAAAGGAGCCAATTGTTTTTTTTTTTTAACTTCAATAAACCATCCTTACATATAGTAGGGTAGGCAGAGGGAACCTGAGAACCGACGTGTTAAGATACTACGTTCTCTTACAATTCCAATCCCCACTTTCCGCCAAATAACGTTTAACGTTAGTCGTGGCGCAGAGGCACAAGCTTGCGACTGTAAACGCGAAAGGTTGTAGGTTGGATTCCCACTCCAGGAAATTTTGTAACAAGTGTTTGGTAACAAGGCAAAGCACGGCGTTGAGTTCCGCCACTCAGCACGCAATGCCTCAATTCGGCGGAAAGTGGGGAACGGGGTGTCTTAACACTAGGTTCCCTCTGCCTGCCCTGCTATATGCGGGATACAGCGTGAAGCTTTGTATGTATATACGATTTATTTATGTTATTTAATCACTAAATTCTTATAAAAGTTTATATATTTAAATATTTTTTAAAGACCAATAGAAAAAAAATATTTTTTCAGCTTGACGCTAGTTTTCGCATAGTCAGAGAGAACCTAGCGTTAAGACACTCCCTTCTCCTCTTTCAGCCGCGGCTTCGCCCGCGTTGAATTCGGTTATATCGTGCGACATGGTAAGGCGTAGCGTAGTTTTTCCCAAGGTCCAGACTAATTGTCATAATTGGTTAATTTGTTTAGGTGTGAAAGTTGTAAACAGTTGAACAATCTTACATGATTTTATGTTTGTCAATATATAACTTCCATACAAACTTTCATCCCCTATTTCAACCTCTTCTATCCTTTTTTCGCGATAAAAAGTACCCTATTGCCTTTCCCAAGTTCAGTTCTATCTTTATACCGAATTTCATCAAAATCGGTTCAGTGCTTTAGGCGTGAAAGCGTAACATACAGACAGAGTTACTTTCGCATTTATAATATTTGTAAAGATAGAGAACGGAGTGTCTTAACACTTTGTTCTTTAACTGTCCTGCTATGCGTGAAGCGAGAAACTGGTATATATATCAATATTATGGTGGTAACGCCTGTCGTGGCGCAGACGCACAAGCGTGCGACTGTAAACGCGACAGGTTGTGGGTTCAATTCCCACTACCACGTTTGGTAAGAAGGCAAAGCGGGGCGTTGAATTCCGCCACTCAACACGCAATGCCTCAATTTGACGTAAAGTGGGGAACGGAGTTGTTGTAAGAGAACGGAGTGTCTTAACACTAGGTTCTCAGGTTCCCTCTGCCTACCCTGCTATATGCGGGATACAGCGTGCCTACCCTGCTATATGCGGGATACAGCGTGAAGTTAAAAAAAAATATGGTAGTTCTCGGAGCTATTTTAACTTTAAATATCTAAAACATAGGACTCAACCGGCGTCAGTTCCTCAACCGATGTTGAAATGCCGATGGAGATCAAGAATGAGATGAAAGTGGACTACCGTCACGATGTTAAAACGGGCGACAAACGCCATAACCGAAGTAAGGGTAAGTTTTATAGTGTGCTATGTGTTACGCTTGTGTGTGTGGCTTGATTATATTAGGCGTTGAATAAATGAACAACTCAAACATGATTTTAACGCCTGTCGTAGCGTAGAGGCACAAGCGTGCGAGCGTGCATTCCCCATTGTCCGCCAAATTGAGGCATTGCGTGTTGAGTGGCGGAACTCAACGCCGCGCTTTGCCCTGTTACCAACCCCAGGAAATGAAAATACTAACATTTTCTGGAGTAGGAATCGAACCCACAACCTGTCGTGTTTACAGTCGCACGCTTGTGGCGCTGCGCCACGACAGGCGTTAGTGGGGAACGGTAATGTTGAAAGAGAATAGTGTCTTAACACTAGGTTCTCTGGTTCCCTCTGCCTACCGTGATATATGCGGGTTACAGCGTGAAGCTAAAAAAAAGTGATATGCCTTCGTACAATAATTTCATATTTAAGCACCTTTAATGTACACTCCACTTTAAAGGGCGGTAACGCACCTGTAGCTTCTATGGTGTTACACGGGGTTGTGGTTGGCGGTGATCACTTACCATCAGGTGACCCGAACGCTTGCTTGCCTTCACCTTCCCATACAAAAAAGCAAAATATAGAGGACATCGTGGCGCAGTGGCATTTATAACAATAATAATAATAATATATTTATTTGCTCTGAACGTAGGTGCACAAAGTATGTTACAATTTTCCAATATTTAGTATCCATGTACATTCTACCATTGGGCATGCAAATATTAAAATTACTCTCTTATAACATTAACAATTACAATTAAAACAATAAAAATTAAATAACATTTTATATTAAATTACATAATAATTAGCTTAAAACTAAGACTTATCTTTTAGGAACTCAGTAAACTCAGTTACAGAATAATAATTTCTATAAGATACATATATAAATTCTTTTTAAATTTATGAAGAGCTCAAAGAAATTTGAGCTCTTTTGGAATTTTATTATATATAGTGGGGGTCTTATTTAACTATAAACGTGATTGGTTGTTGGTCTGATTCCCACTAGGAGACATTGTCATATAAAAAATTATTTTCCTTTCACCCCTCTGGTAAAGCGTGGCATTCAGTTCCGCCACTCAACACGTAATATTTTAATTTAGGCGGAAAGATGAAGACGGAGTGTCTTAACACTAACTCTCTCTAAGTCTGCTATGTAACAGAAAGTGTGAAGCTGAAAAAAAATGATTTAATACGATTTTACAATAATAAGTTTTTTTTTAACTTCACTCTGTATCCCGCATGTAGCGGGGTAGGCAGAAGGAACCAGAGAACCTAGTGTTAAGACACTCCATTCTCTTACAACATTTCCGTTCCCCACTTTGCCAAATTGGAGGCATTGCGTGTTGAGTGGCGGAAACTTTCTCAACGCCGCTTTGCCTTGTTACCTATAATTACTAATAAAACGAACAGTTTTAGTAAATGAACATGTTTGCTTTATTTGACAGGTGCTGAAAATCAGAGAAGTAATACAGTACAGATCACAGACAATACTGCCAGTTCTCCTTTAATACCCATTTCGATATCAATAAACAATACCCCCACTATATCGAAATAACAAAAGAAAAACAACAAACAATTAACCTGAAAACATTGTATCACAAATCTTTACATAAATAAACTATTTTTAATGACTCCCAGAGTTTTCATAAATTCATAATGTTTTGCCCTACTGTGTGACTGGTGACTGTTAGCAAGCTTCAATGCACTCTGGCTATCATTAAACACAACAAAAAAATCTTATCACAAGAACCAACTATTTCTATTTCTAATCTTTGCAGATATATTTTAAATAAATAATAATAGTAGGATATATTGCATAATATTTTGCATAATTAAAGTGAACATGTGAATAACAATTATTAAATTGAGACAAACAACTGACAGAGTATGCTATGTCCTGTCTAGTTAACACAGATAAGTACATTAAGCTACCTATTAACCTTTGATATGGTATATTATCTTCACAAATACTAGACTTTTCAAGATTTAATTTACATTCAATAGGTGTTTCAAATGTACTACATTCAGACATATTAAATTTTTGCATCAATTGTTCTATGTAATGCTCCTGATCACGAGTTATAACGTTAGACTTCCTATCAATATTAACTTTTCATTTGAAAATATCAGAAAATCGTCTACATAAATACCAACAATTATCTTTTTACCATTATTACAGTCTTTCATAAATACACAAGGTTCTATTTTACTCTTGACATAACCTAAACTACATAAAGTTTCCTTGACTCTATCGTACCAGGCCAGCGAGGCCTGTTTTAAGCCATAAACTGCCTTTTTTAATGTAAGAACCTTTTTACAATCAGCAATAGGAAAACATTCTGGTAATTGCATATATATGTTCTCTTTGAGATGACCATTAAGAAATGCCGTTGTGACATCTAGATGGGTTATGTCCAGATCTAACTGTACACTTAATGCAAATAGATAACGCAAAGTTGAGTGTCTTATAACTGGGGAAAATGTCTCCTGATAGTCCACACCAGCTTGCTGTGTAAACCCCTTTGCGACTAGCCTTGCACGATATCTCACTTTGTCATCACTATATTTCTTTCTAAGAACCCACTTGCACTTCACAACTGTACCTGAACTTGGAGCATCTACCAACTCCCATGCATCACTTTCACTAAAACAGTCTAGTTCTTTCCTAATCGCACTCAACCAAATGCTTCCTGCAGAGTCAGATCGCCAGCATCGTCCAATGCCTTCACTCCAGTATCAGCACACATATTCGAGTATCCATACTTCTCAGGTTTCTTTCTCAACCTAACACTCCTTTACTTATACTCCGATTCACCTAATTCAGTTGATTCTGCATCTTCATACTCTCTTGGGATGTATGTCACATCAGATTTGTCAACATAAGACGTGTCCCCCACTGAATCTAAGCTCTCTTCATTGCATTTCTTGCTTTCTTTTACAGGTATAGATACTTGAGATCTCACTTCTTCCATTATCATAACATCTCTACTGGTACTGACTTTATTAGTGATTGGACTATAAACTCGGCATCCTTTTATGTCCTCTGGATAGCCCAATAATTCACCACTTCTCAAACCAGCATTTCCCAAAGGCAGGCGTGACTGCTTGCCTTCGCAGCATACTACACATGACGATTGGGAGATCTCACTTTTCTCTTCGAGTTCACTACATACTGTTCACATGGCCTAATCTACGATGCCATGTATCCACAGATACTACTGTTGCAGCCAGTACACTCTCAGGTGATTTCAACTTGTATACACCATTTATCAGTAATGCCATGGCCACCAACTTGTCATTTCTATTGTAAATACTGCAGCCACTGGTAGTAAACAACACTCGGTTACCATTTCTGACTAACTGACTGACAGACAACAAATTCGTGGTTAACTCTGGCACACACAGCACTCCTTTGACAATCACGTCGTATTCTCACTGTCATCAGTAACTGTAGCAATTCTGCACGTCACCCCGAACACTTCACGGTAAGCTTTTTCCTCGTTCGCAACAATAATTTCTTTAATGGGATGCTCGGTAGAGATGTTCTAATCCACCGTTCATTGAAGCGGTTAAGTGGGCGTCGCTCGTCCCCGAGTCAACATACCAACCATTCTTCGAAAAATTGCCATTTAGGAAAACGGCATTGAAAGCATTTGTTTTGTTTACGTTCTCACTATATTTGGTATTTGAAGAATCTTTTTATTAAAATTCGTGCACTGATTGGTGTGATAGTGTCCGATTTTGTTTTACATATCTGTAAACATCGAAGTACTTCCTTTCTTTGACTTTGACGTACATCCATTGTCTCTAGTTCCGCCATGACTGGTGTTAATCTTAAATTTTTGAAAAGCCTCTCCGGTAAATGCTCCGCCAGCGTCGCCACCGTTTTCTTCTAAATCCATCAACTTTTCCTAGCTAAATACTGACTTTGCTGGTCCCATAACCTATAATTACTAATAAAAACGAGCAGTTTTAGTAATGAACACGCTTCTGTTTTATTTGACAGTTGAAACCAGGTACAATAAGGCACAGATCACAGACAATGCTACAGTTCTCTTTAATACCATTTCTGATATCAATAAACAATATTGGCCAAATCTGGGAAAAGAAAATGTATTTAAAAGTTTACATTTCTCGGAGTGGGAATTTAGTCCACAAACTGTCAAGTGTTTACAGTCCGCACGCTTGTGCCACAGGCCACGACAGGCGTTACCACACAATAAGTCATTATATATTTTAAATTAAGTGCATAAAAGTTTAATCATAATAATAATATCAAATACACTCTTATTTATTAATTTGGTTAATATAGAAAATATTAAAGAAATTAACCACACTTTAATTTGAAATATGTATCCAATTTTTTATATATGGCAACATAGAATAAGGTCTTTGACAGTTTTGGTAGGTAGTTGTAAATTTCTCAACAGTTAAATTTCGACGTTCTTTCTTCACACAAATTTTGTCATATCTTGCATTAAATATATTATTTAGTTGAAATTGATCAGAAATAATACAGCGATAAGTGTAAATTCAATATTTATACAATATTTAGGGTTTTTTTCAACAAGTTGAGCAAATGTGCGAGATGGTGAATACGCAATTGGATTTGTATGAGCAAGGTAATATATATTTACTTCAACAATGGACAGGAAACATAGTGACGCGTCACTACTATTTTTACACTTTCTTCTTGCATACAAACTTATAGGCCAGGCGTGAGCTTAATAAGTTTTAAAATATTCATAGGCTTTATTTATAAGGCATTGTATTTTATATTTAGAATTAAAAAAAAAACTTAAATACTTTTTTATCTATTTGTATATATTTGCTTTTAGATAAAAAAAATGTAACATAAAGCTTGTAAATGTCCGATTGACCTCTTTGATTTTCGCGATTATTACACATATTAAATGAAACTATATTTTTTTTTTAACTTCACGCTGTAACCCGCATATAGCAGGGTAGGCAGAGGGAACCAGAGAACCTAGTGTTAAGACACTCCATTCTCTTTTAACAATTCCGTTCCCCACTTTCCGCTGAATTGAGGCATTGCGTGTTGAGTGGCGGAACTGAACGCCGCGCTTTGCCTTGTTACCAAACCCAAGAAATGAAAATACTAACTATTGTAACCTATAAAAGGTAGACCAATAAAAGTACCTGTGACCACGGACTACTGTAAAGTGTTCGAAATGTCGGGTTTCCAAAAATGTACGGGATTAATCCGGTTGAAATAGTTTCATAACGCCTGTCGTGGCGTAGAGGCATATGCGTACGACTGTAAACGCGACAGATTGTGGGTTCGATTTCCACTCCAGGAAATGTTAGTCTTTTCATTTCCTGGGTTTGGTAACAAGGCAAAGTGCGGCGTTGAGTTCCGCCACTCAGCAGCAATGCCTCAATTCGGCGGAAAGTGGGGAACAGAATTGTTGCAAGAGAACGGAGTGTCTTAACATTACGTTCTCAGGTTCCCTCTGCCTACCTTGGTATATGCGGGATAATGCGTGGAGTTAAAAAAAAAAAGAAATAGTTTTATTTAATATGTTGTATTTACAATAACATATTTTTCAAATATGCTTATGCAAAAAATATGCATTTCATCAAATTTGCAATTCATCATTATATTCACGCCTGGTGGTTATCTATGCTATCTATATTTAAGAAAAAAAATGTTTTTTTCTTAAATATAGATAACGTAGATAAATAAAAATAAACAAAATACCTTATAAATATCAACCTTTGCCTAGATGGTGCTCCGCCACCGAAAAAACCAATGCAATCGATCCAACTGGATGCCGGGTTTAAGTGGAATCTACATGTAAGTTATTTTTTTTAATATATTATATAGTTTTTGACGCCTGTCGTGGCGCAGAGGCAGGTTGTGGGTTCGATTCCTACTCCAGGAAATGGAATTTTTCAGTTCCTGGACTTGGTAACAAGGCAAAGCGCGGCGTTGAGTTCCGTAACTCAGCACGCTATGTCTTGATTCGGCGGAAAGTGGGGAACGTAGTGTCTTAACACTAGGTTCCCTCTGCCTACCCTGCTATATGCGGGATACAGCGTGAAGCTAAGTAAGTTATCTAGTTTTTTTTTTCACTCTTTTCTATAGGTATATGCTCGGGTAGACAAAGAGAACACTTTAGTTATTGACACTGTTTTCTACTTTCGTCTAAATTAAGACATTTTGAGGTGAGATGGCGGAACCTAAAGCCGCGCTTTGTCTCATCAGAGCGGAGGAATGTAAAATAATTTTAAAAATAGACATCGAGTGTGAATGGAACTTGTGTATTTGATTCAATTTAGAAAAGAGGTTTACTTTCAGCTCTCCTACTGTCCCATAATAGCGACGTGTGAAATGTATAGGGTATAAAAATATTTGTTCTTTTTTTTTAAATAAAAAAAAAACATTTCATAATAAGAAAAGTAGTTGTCATTGTTAAGAATGTAATAATAAATCAGCATTTTTTATATATAACAAATATATTTAAATTAAATATTAATATTCTGGCATTTGGCATTATTCACAAACGTTTTAGGAAAATGGTTTATGTGTTTTTTTTTTATTGAAAATACATTTATATAGTATTATAAATCTTTGCAAGTAATCAAATTTAATGTTTTTTTTACTTCACGCTGTATCCCGCATGTAGCAGAGTAGGCAGAGGGAACCAGAGAAGGAACCTGTTGTGGCGCAGAGGCACAAGAGTGCGACTGTAAACGCAACAGGTTGTGGGTCCAGGAAATGTAAAATTTAGTATTTTCATTTCTTGGGTTTGGTAACAAGGCAAAGCGCGGCGTTGAGTTCCGCCACTCAACCCGCAATACCTCAATTCGGCGGAAAGTGGGGAACAAATTTTAAATAATTTTCATATATAATATACATATAAGTTTAAATTGATTGATATATTAATCATTTGCATTCCAACCCATATCTTTTTGTATTCTGTTCTAACTTTTAGTAGGGGTTGCCTGGAAGAGATCACCTGTGGTGATAAGGCCGCCTTTACACCAAACTGTTTTCTCTTCTTGTCTTTATTTTATTACAATGTGTATTTATATTATAAAATTTTCTGGCTGTCCACAACTAGGCCCTTGCCAAAGCGGCTGAATCTGTGGAGTACGGCGGGAAATCCCCGGTGTCTGCCTTGAACGAGTTAGGCGTGCGAGTCGCGTACAGTGTGTTGAAGCAACGTGGACCAGCACATTGTCCAAGTTTTACTGTTGCGGTTGCGGTAAGTATTATTTAGCAGCTTTATGTTAAAAAAAAAAAAGAGAACCTAGTGTCCTGACACTCCGATCACCGTTTCCTGTCCGATTTTGTGACAATGCGTGTTAACACATTCGAGTAGTAATGAAATTCTAAAAAAAAAAGGTCGATTAATTTCTAAAGCTTGCCGCAAACTTGTATCGTCAAAGGGAGGATAAAAAGTATGAAATTTATCTTGAAATATCATTATTGAAAATATCTATTGTTTAAAGTAATGACGTGAATTCACATTCAATTTTTCATTTCCTCGGTTTGGTAACAAGGCAAAGCGCGGCGTTGATTTCCGCCACTCAGCACACAATGCCTCAATTCGGCGGAAAGTGGGGAACGGAATTGTTGAAAGAGAACGGAGTGTCTTAACACTTTGTTCTCTGCATACCCTGCTATATGCGGAATACAGCGTTAAGTTAAAAAAAAATATTTTTACTAGCTTTCCGCCCGCGGCTTCGCCCGCGTGAAATTCGGTTATATCGCACGATATGATAAGGAGTTTCCTATAGTCTTTCCCAAGGTCTAGACTATTTGTCAAAATTGGTTAAGTGGTTTATGTGGTGAAGTTGTAAACAGTTAAACAATCTTACATGATTTTATGTTTGACAATAAGGAACTTCTATACAAACTTTCATCCCTTATTTTAACCCCCTCTATCATTTTTTTCGCGATAAAATGTCCTTTCCCAAGTTCTATCTTCATACCGAATTTCACTAAAATCGCATTTATAATATTAGTAAGGATATAAATTTTATCAAATTTAAAATTTATTTTGCACGTTAATGTAAAATAATAAATTATGTATTATTATCTTATTGTTTTTTCTATATATATATATACGAGTATAACATAAATAAATTACAAACGTGAAAATTGCAATTTATTTTTTATCTTACTTTCTCGCCGATTTATTATTCTATGTGTAGGAGACGAAGACACAAACAAAAACACGTATGTATTTTTATCGTGACGCATTTTCGTTACATTGAATATTGAATCACAACGGCACACATTTCCTTAAATGTGAAGTGTGATTTGAACGTTATCATATTTTATCACATACATACATGTTATCAGTACCGAGATAATGTCTACTTTTTTTATTTTAATTTCAATATGGATTATTTTTTAAATTTTATTTTATTTAATAAACTATATTTTAGAATAAATAAATTTATTAATATAATTTATTTTTAATATATGTTTTGTCTATTTAGAGTATTTAGTTATGTTAATTTATACCATCATGTTTTGTTTTTTTCATATAAAAATTAATTACCGCAAATTATTAGAACTTCTTACATAATTAAATACATATTACATTAGATACATAGCATTTTAGTAAAAATAGTTAAACTTGTGAATCTGGAAACGTCATAAGACTAAAACACTAGAATCTAAGTCTATAAATTATAATCTGTATTATACATTTAAAAAACAAAATGACATTGAATTCATAACAAAGATTATTGTCAAAAGTTTATAACTTAATACAATACGAAGATGTTAATATAAAAACTTTGTTTTTTTAATATTTAATATTTCTTTTAAAAAAAAAAATTGTATCTATTAACTAATAACGTATTATTTAAAAGTGCTTTTTTTTTAATCAAAAGTGCAAAAATAGTAATTACTATAAAACATAATATATTATTACATAGTACAAAAAAAAATTATAATTTGACAATCTAAAAGATTCCCGCCAAATTTTTTTTGTAATAACTTTTACTTTTTTTTTAATTAATATGGTGGATTTAAAGCGTATAACAGATACTGAATTGAAATTCAAACATCCTATATCTTTGTTAAATGAATATTCCAATGGATTCATATTTAGAGATATTGGTAGAA
The DNA here is from genome assembly GCA_033558755.1 of Philaethria dido. Classification (NCBI taxonomy): domain Eukaryota; kingdom Metazoa; phylum Arthropoda; class Insecta; order Lepidoptera; family Nymphalidae; genus Philaethria; species Philaethria dido. The sequence goes on from JAKGSA010000738.1 coordinate 42,363, forward strand.
CTGGTAGTGATCATTTGCCGAAGTTTTGTGTGGAAGTTATAGTAAGTACATACATACATACATAGCTTCACGCTGTATCCCGCATATAGCAGGGTAGGCAGAGGGAACCAAGTGTTAAGACACTCCTTTCCCCACTTTCCGCCGAATTGAGGCATTGCGTGCTGAGTGACGGAACTCAACGCCGCGCTTTGCCTTGTTACCAGAGCGAGGGAATGAAAATACTAAATATTATTTGATATTTGCATTTCCTGGAGTGGGAATCGAACCTACAACCTGTCACGGTTACTGTCGCACGCTTGTGCCTTTGTTTGTGCTACGACAGGTTTCTATTTTTTTTTATTTGATTATGACATCATTCTATTCTTACGCCACGTGGGTTCGATTCCCACTCCAGGATATGAAGTTTTTCATTTCCTGGGTTTCGTAACAAGGCAAAGCACGGCGTTGATTTCCGCCACTCCGCACGCAATGCCTCAATTCGGTGGAAAGTGGGGAACGGAGTGTCTTAACAAATAGTCTTTCAGCTACTCCTGTTAAAGGGGGACAGCGAAGCCATGTACGAGTATGTATGTATTTACCATTCTATTAGCAATGATGCGTCACTTATACCATATAGTGTTCATAGCTTCCGTTCCAGTACTTCATAAACCTATATTATGACTTCCTGTCATTTACTTAAGTACTATAAAAATTATGATAACTATATAAAATAGCTTCACGCTGTATCCCAAGTAGCAGGGTAGACAGAGGAACCTGAGAACCGACGTGTGTTAAGACACCACGTTCACCTCTTCACGCTGTATCCCGCATATAGCAGAGTAGAAAGTAAAGAGAACCTAGTGTTATGACACCCGTTCTCTTCTTCCCGAATTTCAGACAGAGTGTTACGTGGAAGAACTAAAAATGTCACGTAGGCTTCATCAGAAAAGGCGACGGTTGTGGCTTCGCTGGGAGGGGGAATTATTACGAGTATATGGAATTGTTGTTTTATCTTCTGTAAAATACACAGTTCGACATTTTTAGAAAACGTAAAAATTTAACGCATTGGCCTGAACTCGTAAGTTGAAAGTCAACTGGCAGCCACCGCTAAGCCATGGTCCATATCCAGAGAAGAATAAGAATTTCAACGCAGCTGGACGTGTAGAACGCATGGCTTACCGGTTAGAGCGCTTAGACAGTTTCCAAGAGGCAGTGCTGGCGTTGGGCTAGTTAAATATATGTAAATGAAAAAAGTCGATAAAGGCAACCACGTGTCCGGGTGATCAGAATATATTATATATATACATATGTGCAGTGATTTCGTTCCTCCGCTGAGAGGATACAAAAAGCTGAGTGGCGGAATCTGCAACGCCATGCTTGTAAGTTAGTTGATGCAATCACCCAGGAAATGCAGTGGTTACTTTCTCATTTCCTGAGTGTGTCTCGAATCAGCAACCTGTGGCAGTTTTACAGTCACACGCCGTGCCTCTGCGCTACGAGGAAGTGCCGCTTTTATAGACTTTGATCAATGAGAATTTTACACTTAATTGCCTGGACCAAAAAATTGCCTTATGTGTTACTAAATCCAGGAAATAAAAAAAAAAATCCATTTCCTAGAGTGGGAATCAAACCCACAACCTGTCGCGTTTACAGCCGCACGCTTTCTTAAAAAAAAAAAAAAAAAAGAAATATTTTTTTCTCTGAATACCTCCCTATATTTCCATGTTAGGTGCAGACATAAAATGTTCGGAGGGTTAGCTACAAAGTAAAGCGCGAGGCCCGGCGGCCGCAGCCAAGAGACCTGTCTGAACGCACTCCTGGCGCGAGCTGGTCGTACTCCCTAACCCTGACCAGCACCAGATTTACGAGTGATGAACCACCTGGCAGAACTTGGTAAGTTTAGAGAATAGAGAAATTTGTGTGAATATATATATTTCATATATGAGTTATTTTTTTTTTATTAGTGTCACTGGTTACTCATGAGTCACACAACACATCTAAATCTTATTAAAAAGTGAATGCAGAATATTAAATGCGCCTGTTCTTAAATAACTATAGTTTTTGTTTTTATCTGGCACCTGACATCGTTTGCGGACGTCACGCGGTAAGGCACAGATAGGTATGTGTGCGTGTGGCGGTTGTGTGTGTGTGCGTGCTGTTACAACGTACATATGGGTGTGCACGTGACGTCACACAGTAGCGCTACTAGCGCGACCGAGGGGCTTTCTGGGGATTTTTTAACGCGCGACATATCTCACTCAGTTTTGAAGATATATAAAAAATAGATTCTATTTTCTTCAGTTACCTTCTACTTAGATATGCTGTTAGCCAAAAATGCGTTTCAGTGGACTCATTGGTTGTCGGTTCATTTCCTTGGTCAGGTAATATAAAACGCGCTCGGGCTGAGTTGCGCTGAAAGGGAAAACGAAAGGAAAGTGAAAAAAGTGAGTGTTTTGGTATTAATAGGATTCCGTCGGACTAGACCCCATGTAGGGAGAAAGCGTGAAGGTCAAAAAGAATAATGTTAGAAAAAAGATACCAATCATAAACGACAACAGGTTGTGGGTCTTCCCACCCAGGAAATGGAATCTTTCATTCTGGTTTAGAAACAAGGCAAAGCGCGGCGTTGAGTTCCGCCACTCAGCACGCAATGCTTCAATTCGGTGGAAAGTGGGATACAGAGTGTCTAAACATTAGGTTCCCTCTGCCTACGCCGCTATATGCGGGATGCAGCGTGAAGCTATGTATGTATGTAAGATACAAAAATTTAAAAATATTTGGACTTCATTAATTTTTTATTTTCTATATGTAAATAAATTGTAGAAAATATGTATTTAATTTTGAGCGTAATAGGACTCGAACCCGCGCTCTTTGTATACCGTCAAAGAGCATTGACTGCTATGTTATGTCCGTATGGATTTTCGATCCATTTTTAACTGACTTTAAAAATAGCCTTCTATTTTTCAAGCTCAGGTAGACTGTATTTTTATTGTGTGCCGCATAACTTGTCACTAGGGGAATCAATTTTGATGATCCTCATTCATTCATTCATACATAGCTTCTCGCTGTATCCCGCAAATAGCGTGATAGGCAAAGGGAACCTAGTATTAGACCCTTCGTTCCCCACTTTCCGCCGAATCGAGGCATTGCGTGCTGAGTGGCAAAACTCGACGCCGCTTTGCCTTATTACCAAGCTCGGGAAATGAAAAATTCCATATCCTGGAGTGGGAATCGAATCCACAACTTGTCTCGTTTACAGTCGCACCCTTGTGCCTAAAGACACGACAGGCGTTAAGTTGATGATCCTCATTTAATATAATAGTTACTGTTTCTGATTCTGGTCGCATTTTTATTTAGTTCGAGTAATTTTTAAGTTATTAGCAATTTCAAGTCGATTTTCTTTTTTTGTTAATATTTAAATGGTCTTTATCGAGAGGTGTAGGTTCAAAGCATGTCATATACTATTTTTTGAATAAAAAATTCTGCTATTCATTCTAGTGTCAGAGTTCCAATGTATGGATACAAGAATTCAACCGCCCGATGTTAACAAAGCTGCACCGCCGCCGGGTAAGTTATGTTGTATATATTATGACTGACTATATGACTATATTTTCATTTCCTGGGTTTGGTAACAAGGCAAAGCGCGGCGTTGAGTTCCGCCACTCAACACACAATGCCTCAATTTGGCGGAAAGTGGGGAACGTAATTGTTGTAAGAGAACGAAGTGTCTTAACACTAGGTTCTCAGGTTCCCTCTGCCTACCCTGCTATATGCGGGATACAGCGTGAAGTTAAAAAATAAATAAATAAATAAATGCGCTCATTTGAAGTAGATACTTTTTCACAACGCTTTGAAGTAGATACATTTTCAAATTTTTGACCAATAATCAAGTCTGTCAAAATGTTTTTTTTTTTACAAATGATCCTATATCTTTTTTAATATCTTTAAAAATATGTGTACAAAGTTTCATGATAATCGGTTAAGTAGTTTTGGCGTTAAGCCGTAACAAACAAACTTACATTCACATTTATAATATTAGTATGGAAATTTCAGGTCTTTTCGGTTCATCAGTTTCTCCCATACATAAAAGTCCAATAAATACTTTATACGAGAACTATCCAGGATTAACCTTCACGTGCACTTTTGGAGATGGAACACCCTTGGAAATGCTACAGGGTGAGCATTTTATAATAATAATAGTTGCTTTAAATGTTTTACCAGTGAAATCACTGGTACATCCTGTGTATACAGTGAAATTACTGTGTATCAATGGCGAAGCGTCCATATAACATGATTCCTATCGGCTTATATTTTGTAAATTACAATAAATTAGTGGCTAATTTATCAATAGGTTGAGTAGGCTATAACTTAGGACGGCAGATTTTAAAAAAATTGGCAAATATTTAAAAAAAAACAAGGATGGCAATATCATAATTGATAATTCGTGAGATTGGGGATTGCTAAAAAACAAATTCGACGAAGACTGAACAGACAATTTGCGAAATTAGGTAGAACAAAAAAAAAACAATGGCGACATAAATAAAAGCAATACCAACAAAATCTTAATTGATGATTTGAAAAATTAGGAATTGGCAAAAAACATAGTCGACAAAAATTGAACTGACAATTTGCGAGATTATGGTTGGCAAAAAAAACATAGTCGACAAAAACTTAACAGCCTATACCTTGAAAATATATAATATTATCGTCCAGGTCGCACCTATATACCGGCTGATCTTTATATACCGGCTTACTCATATATACCGGCTTACTTATATGTACCGGCTTACTGATATAACATTTTTACCCTTCGCCACTGATACACAGCGAAATTACTGTTCTTATATCAAATTCGCTTTTAATATCAGCTTATATAGTATGTGTTTAAAGTCAATCAGTGAATCTGCTGATCGTTTTGGTTATCTATCCGGTTGTTTTTCCACTTATAAATGTTTAACCAGTGTAATCACTGGTACATCTTGTATATACAGTAAAAGTACTGTGGTTAGGATTTATATTTAAATATAATTAAATAAAATACTTACCTTATAATTCTTATATAGGAATAAAAACATTTAAAGAAGGAATCAGTGAATCTACTGATCGTTGTAGTTCTATTGTCTTTGCACGTATATATGTGTATTTATGTGTATTTTAGTAAAAAGTAGTATTTAGTGGAATTTGTATTAATAAATGTCTTTATTTATTTTATTGTTATAATTTTTTTTTCTTTTAATAGGGATTTTGACATTTTAATTTAAAAAAAAAATTATGAAGGAATTCTATAAAAATTGTTAATTGATTTAAATTAAATACTTCTTTATTTATATGTATTTCTTTATTATTATTTTTTCATATTTGTTTTTTTTATATTCACAATATCACAAGTTAGGGCTAACACACATTATTCTCTATACATCAAGTGTTACCATGTAAATAAACACTCTACAGAGAAATAATAAATAAAATTTCAATAAGAAAAGAAAACAGACTTCTAATAAAATCCACTAAAGTTCAATTATTACGAATAACTCAATAATTACTTGCTAAATCTTAACTAATCTTAAATTAGAGATTAATCGTATAAAAAAGAAATCGCCTGTCGTGGCGCAGAGGCACAAGCGCGCGACTGTAAACACGACAGGTTGTGGGTTCGATTCCCACTCCAGGAAATATAGTATTTTTATTTTCTGGGTTTGGTAACAAGGTAACGCGCGGCAGGTTGAGTTCCGCCACTCAGAACGCATTGCCTCAATCTGGCGGAAAGTGGGGAACGGGATTGTTGAAAGAGAACGGAGTGTCTTAACACTGGGTTCTCAGGTTTCCTCTGCCTACCCTGCTATATGCGGGATACAGCGTGAAGTTAAAAAAAACAAGAAATCAAAAATATTTCACCCACTAAAAACACAAAATAGGTAGAGAGGGGGGTTCAGACATTGGATGAAGGCATTAATGTATTCTAAAGGGGCCCTTAAGCATAAACGCGAATGACATAACAGCAAAATCTCTCTATAATCTAATAAAAGATCTCTCCCTGTCTAGAACTATTATCAGTTCATTTCTAGCACGTATTTCGAAGGTGGCATTAGTAGGATCTTTTCAAATTAATGTATGCTAAAGGGGCCCTTAAACCTACACTTGGGTCGCAAATACCAGACACTGCCTTCTGTCTCTCTTCTTCTATGTATCAATAGAATGCAAAGAAGTCTTTTCTTTCTTCTGTTTTTAGAAAGTGTTCATTACAAATGACGTCACAAAACACTAAACCATACTAACAATAAGGAAGAAACAGCTATATATTATATTTTCACCTGTTTTTATTTAAAAAAAAACTTTTTAATTTTAATATTTTTTAAAATTTTCAATATAATTATGTTGAATTTCCCTATTTTTGTTGTTTTGTCCGTTTTCTCTTATAGCACCGACACAACTGAGTCATAGCATGCGTTTCAAAGTCGTCGTCCAGATAAAAGATCAAGTATTTGAAGGATTCGGTGAGTATTATGAATATCCGTACGAGGCGTGCATATGTTGATATGTCGACTTGTATATGTATAATTTTTATATATTAATAGGCATTAAAATTGCTTTATTTTTACAGCGAATAAATTATTAAATTCAGTTACAAATAACACGTTACTTAACAGCTTACCTTTTTGTAAATTACAATAAATTAATGGCGGATTTACAAGATAAGCGACGCCGAAATAAAACAAGTTTGACAAAAATTTGGTATTGCAAAAAAACACGCTAGACAAAAACAAAAAAGCTTGACAAAAACAACTTAATAGCCGGTATATATAGCTCCGACCTGGACGAATATAATATATAATATTATCGTCCAGCTTGGACCTATATATACCGGCTTACGTAGATAACATTTTTGTTCTTCGCCACTGACTAAAGTATTTTGAAAAATGCAGCAAATCAAATAAAAATAAAACTTTATTCCAAAAATGCCTTCAACAGTATGCATTTTCGATTTATCAATGTATTCACGCCTGGTACTGATATAATGTCCTACAGGACGATACAATATTTATTCATATATAAGGTGGGTTCTATATAAAATAAAATTACGGTAACAGGAATGAGTCACACCAACACATTTAAATCTTATTAAAAAAGTGAATGCATTAAATGCGTCTGTTCTTGCAAATAACTATAGTTTTTGTTTTATCAAAACGACATCGTTTGGTGACGTCACGCGGCGATAGGTATGTGTGCGTGTGGCGGTTGTGTGTGTGCGTGTTGTTACAACGTACATGTATGTAAGTGTGCACGTGACGTCACACAGTAGCGCTACTAGCGCGACCGAGCCTGCACTTTAACGCGAGATATCTCACTCATTTTTGAAGATAGAAAAAAATAAAAATAGATTCTATTGTCTTCAGTTACCTTCTACTTAGATTTGCTGTTAGCTAAAAACGTTGGTGTGACTCATTAAACTCAATTTTATTATTTAAAAAACACTGTTAGGCTAAACTTTGTTTTTTTCGACCCTCCTCTGTAGTTTGCCCGTAATTGAAATAACACGTGTTCTGGCGGAACTCAACGCCGCGTTTTTCTAACTAGAAGGAAAAAATGAAAGTAATTTTAATATCATCTGTCTGAGAATTGAATCGACAACCACGTTTACAGAACGACGCTTTCTTCGTCGTCCGTACTATAAGTATTAAAAAGAGGTTGAAAGAAAAAAATCTGTTTTTGAATCAATACGTACATAGATTAATTTAAAATTCAAATTTGTTATAAAAAAAAAATATTTTAATAAAAAAAAAATTATAAAAAATAATGATCAAAATTTCATTCATTCACCAAATGAATGAACTAAACTTTGTTTCTAGGTTCAAGCAAAAAATTGGCCAAATTAGCCGCAGCAAGAGCGGCTTTGGGCGAATTGAGTGACAAGTCACCGAACCTGCTACGACCTTCTTCAAATGATGTGCTTCCTCAATTATTGGCTGATCATATTGCTAAGTAAGTACATTTTATGTCACATACATACATGGCTTCACGCTGTATCCCGCATATAGTAGGTAGAGGGAACCTAGTGTTAAGACACTCCTTTCCCCGCTTTTTCCTTCCGCCGAATTGAGGCATTGCGTGCTGAGTGGCGGAACTCAACGCCGCGCTTTACCTTGTTACCAGAGCGAGGAAATGAAAATACCACATATTATTTATTATTTTCATTTCCTAGAGAGGGCATCGAACCTATAACCTGTCGCGTTGCGCAACAGTCGCATGCATGTGCCTCTGCGCCATGATAGGCTTCAAAGTGTTTATTTTTATAAAATGTATAAAATTATGAACGTAGCGGGACTCGAACCCGCGCCTTTTGTTTATCATCACGTTATAACCGCTGGCGGAAAGATAAGAATGGAATGTGTTGATATGAAGCGTGGGCAACATTTTTCTTTTCTTTTTCTTCACGCTGTATCCCGCATATAGCGGGGTAGGCAGAGGGAACCAGAGAATCTAGTGTTAAGACACTCCATTCTCTATCAACAATTCCGTTCCCCATTTTTCCGCCAAATTGAGGCATTGCGTGTTGAGTGGCGGAACGCCGCGCTTTACTCTGCCACAACCCAAGAAAAATGAAAAATATTAAATTTACATTTCGAGGGAATCGAACCCAACTCCGTTTCTCCGCGTTTAAAGTCGCACGCTTGTGCTCTGCGCCAATGACAGGCGTTTTAGGCGGTGCAAATTTTTAAATTATGTTTTAATTATTAGCTTTTTTATTTTTTGTGGGCAAGAAGACATGGTAAAAAAGTGCTCACTCTTATCCTTTACAGATTGGTGAATCCAGTTCAATCCAGTTGGATGCGCGATGATTTACCATTCGAACGGAAAGTGCTTTCAGGGAATCAGCCAGACTATAGATACTGCCCCCCAACGTCCCTTCCCCGTATCGCCCCCTTCTCTGACCCCCATTGCCCCTTCCAATTGACTATATTTATTTTTCTCACCCTATCGCCCCTACCGTCTATTGCCTATCTCTCAACTGCCTTCCCATCCCATACTTCTTATCCCTTTAAAAGCTCTTTTCTAATATATTTCCATCACACTTTCTCACAATCTTCTTCTTCCATCCATTTCCTAGTTTAATCCTATTCTCTTCATTCCCTCCCTCCTTCCTTTCACTTTATCTCAAGCTTGTTAATGACTTTATCTCTTTTCTAACGTTCACCTTATCTCCTTTTTAACACCATCTAACGCCTGTCGTAAGCTAGTTGTGGTTCCTCGATTCCCAGGAAACGTGCGCCATTTTTCTGGTCTTTGGTAACAAGGCAAAGCGTGAAAGCGCTCCAACACGCAATGCCTCAATCTGGCGGAAAGAAAGCAGTAACTGGACCAGGTTCTCAGGTCCGCCTACCCTGATTATAAGTAGCGTGAAGTTAAAAATAAGACAATTATCTATCTGCTCGTACCTTCCGTCACTCTCTTACCACCTCTCACCCTGGTGTTCAACCATCTCTCCTTGGTTGGCGATTCATTCTAAATCACTACTTAACACGTGGTCCGTAACTTCCTTGTCATCTTCTTAGTCTTTCATATCACTCTAATTCAAGCTTTAGGGGTTTACTAACATAAGTTTTTCTCCAAAAGAGTCCAAGTATTTTAGTTGTCTACTTATATTATTATTACTTTTTTATTAATAATACTTAACATTACTTAATAAGGTTATCTCTTCTCTAATGTCTGTATATATATAAATATATTTATATATATGGCAGGTGATAGCAGTAACAACTACTAAATGTGTGTCCGGGGAACATTGTCGGTGAGGGAGGGTCGTCGGCTTAAAAACACTTCTTTAATGATCTAAAACTATCATTCATTCGTTATATAAATGTGTTATTTATGGGTTCGATTCAAATTCAGAAATGTTAGTATTTTCAGCTCCAGGGCAAAAGTTATGTTGAAAGTTCCGCCACCAACTCTAATTGGCGGAAAGTGGAGGCTGTAAAAAGAGAACGGAATTAACCCAGGTTCTGTGTTCCCTCCCGCTCACCCTGCTAAATGCGGAAGACACATGTGAAGTAAAAAGTTATTGTACACAATCACAATCCATAAATGAACGAATGATTGTATGTGTGCCACCTTTCACTTATAACTCGTAGTATGATTACATTTTTGATCTCGAAATAAAAAAAAGAATGAAATGAATTAATGATGATATTTTTTGATTATATTTTTACTATCGTATAGGAAACTAGCCAATCAAACATGTGCCAAATGATAAGGCTGTTTCATGTGATTATTTTCTTGATTTAGAATGAATCATTCAACGGATTAATAACTCTCAGATATTTTTTTATGATTATTATATGAACTGAATGATTGCATTTATAATGGCTTATAGATGACCCTTTGATGATTTTAAATTTAACATGAATATTTTAAGAATGAATGAATGATTGATTTTTATGACAGTTCATATTATTTTAATCATTACTTTATATGAAAGCAATCAATGATAAATAATTTTTCTTATGATTATTGTGCTACTTAGAATGATTGAATGAATGATAATTTTTTAAAATGATTTTTAAGTGCAAAATGAATGATTGGGTCAGTAATTTTTTAACATTTTTTATGTTTTTGCTTTAGGTGTCGCCGGAAGATGCCTTCAAAAACCCATCAACCACTTATGTATGCGAAAGCTACAGTAAGCAAAAACTTTGTAAATTCTTCCAGAAAATTACGTGACGAGCAGCTAACTTGGGTTAACAATTCTATAGTTTACATAGCGAAGAAGTGCAGAATGTAATATATTTTTTAAATAATGCATAAACTATAGTTAAATTAATAAGAAATAAATGTTACACACACCGCCAGCGGTTTGACATCCGTAAAGACAATAAAGTGACATATACGAGTACATTACTAAAGACAACGGGACACCAGTATATAATTACTCACTCCTTTCTTTGCATCATTATGTTTTTATAATATTATTTAATTTTTATATTTTTGTGCTAGTTTAATTTTGAATGAATTATTTGGATTGTTTATGTTCGATTTCGTTATTGTTATTTAAACATTTTTTTTAATATTCAAACGCCTGTCGTGGCGCAGATCATGCGTGATTGTAAATGCATTTTTGGTTGTGGATCTTCACCCAAATGTTAACTATTTTTATTTCATGGGGTTTGTTAACAAGGCAAAACGCGGTGTTGGAGTAATACCGTGGGGAATGGAGTGTCTTAACACCGCTTCTGCCTCACCCTGGGCAAGGCAAGGGTGGATAAGGGGCGTGAAGATAAAAAAAAAAAGATCGTAAGCAACAGTTTTTGTCTAGCGTTTTTGGTTTCAAAGGTTAGTTCGAACCCTCAAGTTACGTTCAATTTTTTTCTAATTTTTTCATTTAATCTAACAGGAGTCGACTTAACCGTTACCGTGGGAGTGTGGCCAATAAAGAAACCCGACAGACAGTTACACCTTCAGCGTGAGCACGTCCCGTGGAGATGGAGGATATTTAGTCCACAAGAGTTGGAACCCGATAAACATCCCAATAGGTAAGTTTTATATATATATATGAAAAATGAATGCTTGTCGATGAAGCCGTACCAATTATTATGAAACATGGTATAAGTACGAGTGGCGTATTAATCCACGAGAAGGTTGTATAATATGCTCATCGATGCCATTGATGGAGCTGAAACAAGCCACGTTCTACCGATTGTCATGAAAATCTCGTGCTAATTCCCATATATTTTTAGCAGAGTATAAAAATGAATGCTTGTCTGTATGTCATCGATAAACTCAAAAAATTTCTTAAATTTCTATTTTAGTTGTTAGTTTATTTATTAATATCAGTGGCGATGCGTCTTATAACACGGTTCTGTATCGGCTTACCTTTTTTATAAATGACAATAAAAATAAGCTTAAGACATAAAAAAAATATTGCCTGAAAAGTTGGATAGTGAAATTACTATACCGGCTTTTCAAATTTACCGGTCAATGGTAATAGTATATATATATATATATATATATATATATATATGTGGAGGTTACATATATATATAAGATATATATATGTGTGTACTTACTAATATACTCAGTTAAATCACACCTGTACGCACCCAGTTGCCATAAATGAAGTTATGATCGACCAGTAGTAGGTACCAGGGGTAGACCATTTAGTAGGTACTCATAGTAGGCCTTGACTACTGAGCCATTGGTCGGGGTTCTCAATAAGCAAAAAATATTATTTTCTGGGTGAAAACATTTTTTTAAGAAATTTTCAATAGTAGAAAATTGCACAAAAATTGAATCGCAGAAATGTTAGAGCTGCCTCAACAATTATGTTTTTTTTATGTAGGGGAATGTGCCACTCTCCCTATTACCAGGACAAGCGACTGTAAACACGACAGGCCTGATTCTCATTCCAAGTAATAGACTTTCATTTCCCAAGCTAAAAAGCAAGGTGGCAAGTTCTCAATTGAGCGGAAAGTGGGAAAGTAACACTAGGTCCCTCTGCCTACCCTACTATATGCGGGATACAGCGTGAAGCTATGTATGTATGTATGTACCTCCCTATTAATTAATATTATAAATGTGAATGTAAGTTTGTTTTTTACACTTTCACGCCAAAACTACTCAACCAATTATCATGAAACTTTGTACACATATACTTATAGGTATTAAAAAGGACATAGGATACTTTTTATTATGATTTTTTTCGATATAGATAACAACGATACGTTGTGAGTTCGATTCTCACCCTATCGTTCTCTCTGCATATCCTGCTATATGCGGGATACAGCGTGAAGCTAAAAAAAAGTTAAGATATACAAACTTATTCACTTATTAACTCATTCATTCATTCACCCATAAAAAAAAATTGAAATGATTCATTCATTCGTTCAGATTAGCGAGAGGTCAACTCAGAACTAAAATAGAGTCAGGTGAAGGAACTATACCGGTCAAGAATTGTTCCAACATCGTACAAACGTGGGACGGAGTGTTGCAGGTGAGTGGACTCTCCGTGGAGAGATCATTTTCTATTGTAGTGTCCAAATTTTCTGTTTTTGCAACTTTTAGCTTCAGACTTTCTTTCATATAGCATATGTTAGTGTTAATACACCTCGTTTTATTATTTTTCGCTTGAATTAGAAATTTTTTTTTTGGATAACGGATGGCAAACGAGCAGAAGGCCCATCTGATGGTAAGTGGTTACCTTCGCCCATGAACATCTACAACACCAGAGATGTTGTAGATGCGATGCCGACCGGATAAGATGGAAGGGGGACAATGTAGTAGTCCGCTATCGGAACCACCACATTCTGGGGAAAGGATGGGTGGTAAAAGAAAAAAACAGTTATTGCGTGTTCAGTGGCGGAACTCAACGCTGTTCTTTGTCTTGATAAAGTAAGGATATGAAAATAATTGCATTATAATTGCCCCGAGTGGAAACCGAACCCAAAACCAATCACGTTTACAGTAAGACGTTCTTTCACTCGTGGGAGTGGTTGTATTTAAATTATTTTCATGTTTTTTTTTTAACTCAACTTCGCGCTTTCCCTTGTTACCAAACCCAGGAAATGTAAAATTCCATTTCCTGGAGTGGGAATCGAACCCACAACCTGACGCGAAATATTATTCTTATAAATAACTGGCACACACAATGTGATATAGTATATTAAAAAAAAGCACAAGCGTGCGACTGTAAACGCGACAGGTTGTGGGTTGGATTCCCACTCCAGGAGATGCCTTTTTTGTTTCCTGGGTTTGGTAACAAGGCAAAGCGCGGCGTTGAGTTCCGCCACTCGGCACGCAATGCCTCAATTCGGCGGAAAGTGGGGAACGGAGTGTCTTAACACTAGGTTCCGCCACTAGGAACGCCAGCAGGAGCATTTTATATAAAAATATTAGAACGTGGTCTCATAAGAAATATTTATCTATATTTTAATATGTGAAGGAAAAACTTTGTATCCCTTTTAATGAAAATTACGCGCATGGAAAAACATGAAACTTGGCACATTTATAGTTTATATAGTAGGGATGAGACCAAACGTAACTAAAAACGGTTTTGATTCTTATATCATATCATATCATATCGATATCTAAATTATCATATCCGATATCAAACAACTACACGCAAAACGTAACGACAACTCGACGATGAGATATGAAAACTAAATTGTAACGAAAACTAAATCATAACGAAAACTATTGCAACACAAACTCGATATCTGAAAACGAATATGATATCGGATATGAAAACTTCATATCCGATATGTAACCGTTACAGCTAAAAACGAAAACGTCTATTATACTCGTATAGCGAAAGAGTGCACAATCTTTTTAAAATAATGCCCAAAAAACATATTAAATTAATAAAATAAATGTTACACACACTACCATGGTTTGACATGCATGTTTATATATGACATATACGTTGCTAGGCAACGCGTTGTTAGCGCGTCAACAGGGAAACAATTTTTTATAAATAGCTGTAACACACAATATATATATATATATATATATATATATATATATATATATATATATACATATATATTTTATGTGGCTACATGATGGGCGACATAAGCAATCTTATGTCGACAGACAAAACGAAATTCACAATGCAAATTTTTACAATACAATTTTTGAAACAAATAACATACACATTACAACAAAGTCCAAACTAGATACTATTTTACAGCACTCAAAGACAATTTTGGTTTTGTTTCGATATAGTATATTAAAATAATAGTTTATTCCGCAGGGTGAGAGGTTGCTAACAATGTCGTGTTCGGACAAAGTGGCGCGCTGGTGTGTGGTGGGGCTCCAGGGGGCGCTCCTCGCGCGGGTGCTGCGCCCCGTTTATCTAGGAGTCCTTGAGGTAGCAAACGCCTCTGTTACACCATCATCATATGTATAGGTAGGTTTTATATATAAAATCAAAATATTCTTCTTTATTCAAGTAGGTATTACAAGCGCTTTCCAGATCGTCAATTTACAAGGTATCCAGTCGTGTCATTACTAACGGAGAAGCTACCACCGCGGAAGGGAAGGCAGTTCTGCTGAGAAGAGCCGGCAACAAACTCCAACAGTTCCTCTTTTCAAATAAAGTTTACAATAAACATACAACTATGATGAGCCTCCCCGACTCCGACTCCCGGCTCCCCGACTCCCGACTCCCCCGGCTCCCGACTCCCGACTCCCGACTCCCGACTCCCGGCTCCCGACTCCCGACTCAGGTGAGCGTCAACAGCATTTAATTCCACACGGTAACATCATTATAGTATTCTTGGACAGAATAATATACTTTTTCAATAATATGTTCTTAATCTTAACTTTAAATTGTTGAAGTGGCAGATCTGTAATTATTTCTGGAATTTTATTATACATGCGTATACCTTGTGACGAAAAAGATTTATTAACTTTTTTGAGACGAAAACTAGGTGTAATTAGCTTATTCTTCCTTCTTGTATTGATATCGTGTCTGTCACAGTTCTTTAAATAATTGTGGATTTATATAAACACACACATTTATATAAAAACACATATGCCATATTCGTATGGCATATGCATATAGACAATATATATGCAGCATATACATGCGCAACATGCACATACACATATTGCATAAATACATATAAATTTTGCGCAGTACATTATGTATGCTGGTATATATAAGTAACAGTGGCGAGGCGTCCATTCAACTCGATTTCCACCGGCTTGCCTAACTTTTCAAAGTACGAGTAAAAAAAAAGGTCGCCAGGAAAATATTGGGCATAGAATTGCAAAAAAAAAACAAACTGCATCTTATAGACGTGCGACTATAAACACGATAGGTTATGGGTTCGATTTCCACACCAGGAAATGTTATTATTTTCATTTCCTGAGTTTGGTAAAAAGGCAAAGCTCGGCGTTGAGTTCCGCCACTCAACATGCAATGCCTCAATTTGACGGAAAGTGGGGAACGGAATTGTTGTAAGAGATCGGAGTGTCTTAACACTAGGTTTTCAGGTTCCCTCTGCCTACCCTGCTATACGCGGGATACAGCGTGAAGTAAAAAAAAAAATTTTATAAACAATAAAAAAAAGATCATCGCCAAAATTCGATAGTGAAATTACTAAATACCCCCACATCCTATACCTATACTGTAAGAAATGAAAAGCGTTTTTTTTTTATATTTATTCCTTTTTATTTAAAATAATTAACAAAAAAAAAATAAACTATATAACTTAAAACATAATTGTAAAAACACGTTTATTAAATTTAATACTATTACCGACTTCAAAAAAAAAGAAGTAATCAATTCGATTGTTTTTTATCTGTTTACATACATATTTAGAAAACATAAAAATTTGAACGCAGCGAGACTCGAACCCGCGCCTCTTGTCCCCCGTCCTCGCTCTGACCACAGCGCCATGCATTCTATATCCGTCGTAGAAATTCTTATACGCTTCTTACAACGTTATTTATGTTGTTAGCATCTCTGTATAGAGATTTTTACTAATTTCTGCTACACAAAGATCATTTCAAAGAACAATCATTTTGCAAGAGAGAATGGTATTTATTAAATATTTCTAAAGTTTTAAAGTGTTATTCACACACTTAGTAAACGAAAAGCATATTTAGAAAACGTATAAAAATTTGAACGCAGCGGGACTCGAACCCGCGCCTCTTGGAAACCTCCAAGTGCTCTGGCCACAACTTTTTACTGGTTGAACATTGGTTTATATGAAAGCTTTCTGATGTGGTTCCATTTAAATTTATTTAAAATCTAATGAGTTTTTGAGTTATTCGTAATACGTTTTTTAACGCATTTTCATTGAAGTCGATTTTTTTTTGTAAAAAACATAATTATTAATATTTATTCAATAGAAAATGGGGAATGTCTGTTTGTCCTCAAAAAGAAAGTACCTCTTGCGCTGGAAATTAAAAAAAAATATATAAATAAAAAAAAAGTTGAAGCCATCGTTTGTGTGTGGCAGCGTGTGACTGTAAAGGTGGTAGGTTGTAGGTTCATACATACATGAGGGGGAATTATTATATTTTTTCTATCTTCACGCTGTATCCCGCATACAGCAGGGTAGGCAGAGTGAACCTAGTGTTAAGACACTCCGTTCTATTAACATTTCCGTTCCCCACTTTCCGCCGAATTGAGGTATTGCGTGCTGAGTGGCGGAACTCAACGCCGCACTTTGCCTTGTTATCAAACCCAGGAAATGAAAAGACTAACATTTCCTGGAGTAGGAATCGAACCCACAACCTGTCGCGTTTACAGTCGCACCCTTGTGCCTCTGCGCCATGACAGGCGTTAGGAAATAGTTAAATTTAATTAATTTAAACATGAGTTCTTTAATATCTTTTAATATTTTTAAAAAGAAAAGCAAGAAAATCCTGGTATTATATTATATACACTGTCGACCAAAAGTTTATGGTAACTTATATTAAAGAAAAATTAAATAAATAGCAAAATACAAAGAACAAATATATTTACATTTATTAATAGGCAAAAACTCAAATATATATACTAACCAGGCGTGAATCAGTTAATAAATCGAAAATTCATAATTTTCAGGGCAGATACTTACAAGTTTAAATTTTGACTCGTAATCCTGTTTTTATGTTATTTTATTTCTTTTTTGCATAAAAGTGTTTGATTTGTTTGATTTTTATTCTTTTTAATTTTTTTTTTAACTTCACGCTGTATCCTGCATGTAGCAGGGTAGGCAGAGGGAACCTCAAAACCGATGGGTCAAGACATTCCGTTCCCCACTTTCCGCCAAATTGAGATAAGTGCCTCAATTCGTCAATTCCTCGATATTAATTCCTCAATTTTATAATAGAGTTATTTATTCACCCCATTAAAAAAAAAAGCTAGTTACTATTGATATTTAAAAAAATGTGTATGCTAGTCAATTTTTTAAGTATACATGCCTGGTACTAATACTATATACTCTGCTGGTGAAAAGTTACTAACAAGAAAAAAATGATATAAGCTAAAAATACAAAGCCAGAATTTTATGAATACATATTTACAATTTCAATTTCTATATATTTTACGTTATATTATAGTTAAATTACAAAAAATTCCATCTAAATTGTGCTATCTCATATAAAGTTTCATCTAGATCTGTTCAGTAGCTTTTGCGTGAAATAGTAACAAACATCGATCTTCACAAACTTTTGCTTTTTTAATATTATTAGGATACATTGTTAGCCAAAAATTTGAGACAAATTTAACTTAAATTTTAATATCTATTTATCTTTTAAAAAATAAACATAAAAAACTCACCTATTTATTAGATATACTCAAATTCTGTTGTTTCAATCCAAAAAGTTTCCTCAAAATCGATTTAATCTTAGATTCATTCCCTACATTAATATTATAAGAAACTGGTTGCAAAATCGGGGAAGTCCCTATATAATTATTTTGTTCTTTTATGTAATTATTAAACTCTCCGTCCCCTGTCTTTATCAGTGTGCTTATCTCTCTTATCACTGTCATCACTGGAATAATTTTTCTATGATGCTTAAAAAGGAAACCTAAGATTTTATAAACCATATTGTCGTTTGTCTGTGGTTTAAAAAAAGAAATGAATCGCCGTTGTCTATGCGTTTTAGTTTTTTTCAAAATCTGTTCTATTTTCGATTTATTGTGTAAATTTTGAAACTTTTTGGGGATATTTTTCAAAAATCTACCAATATTCGTTATTGTATTCAAATATCTTGCTAAATTTATGACGTTTATTTTGTTTGGTGCTTTATTTTTGGTCGATAGTGTATTTGGTTTTAAATAGTATATGAAGGTTTCGTTCGGTTGCCTTTTATTATCACCTGTAAGGAAAATTGTGCTGTACATATTTGTGCATATATTTGTCTTTTATATAAAAATAGGGAGAACGTAGAGTTGAGTCACTCCGTTTTCCATTTAAAAAAAATCCCCAATAGTGCTAGTGCTATAATGTGCTTTGAATCGTGAGTGGAGTATGACGAATTGATGATAATCTTTAACATAAAGAAAATTGCACATATATACATGGATGGTGAACAAAAATGATCCAAAAATTGCTAATTTCCATGTCCAAAAATCCTACAGATCAATAAAAATCAGGGATGTTATGAATGTAACGTTTGGGTTAAGAATACAGATATAGTATGTCGGTTTTTTATTCGGTAAGATATATTTTTTTTTACGGATTATCCGTTATTATAACTTGAGATCATCATACCAAGAACAACTACTACGATCTAACCAACGAACTAACCAGGAATAGGTTAAGAGTTAATTTGTACGCGGTAGAGGTAAGCGCGAGAGATATAACAGTGAAATCTCTCTATAAAAGATCTCGGCCTGTCTAAAACTATTATCAGTTCATTTCTAGCACGTATTTCGAAGGCGGCATTAGTAGAATCCTACTAACAAAATTTGAAAAGATCTTTTCAAATTTGGTTAGGTAGAGAGAGGAGAGTGGACAGTGGAGGTGAACGTTAATGCGCATTTTAAAGGGGCCCCTTAAACCTACACGTTGGGTGGTAAGTCTGCGTCACTCTCCAAACCTCCTCTCTTTGCAACGCGATGGGCACCCGCATGGTGAATCCATGGATTGCTAAAGAGTTTCATGATGATGAATGATGAGAAAAATCTTATTAAAATTATCGGAAAGTTTGATATTGAAGCTACTAGCTGTAACCACTGATTTTGTTTGTCTTTACTAAATCGAAAATGACATCTTTTTCCGTTTTTATAGGAATTTCTGGGTTTTTTTCTTAGCACTCCCCTATACTCATTGGGTGTACCAATTTTGATGATTCTTTTTTTTATGGATAGCTAGTGCTTCTGATATGAACCCATGTAAATTTAGTTAAGATCGGACAAATAGTATTTGAGTTATTCATAAAAAAATTACTTTGTGCAAAAAAAATTTTTTTTTTTTTTTTTTATTTATGATAGTTGCAAAGTTCCATAACATCCCTGAAACAAAACCTACAACCAAAACCAACTAAAACGTGAAATTATCCAAGAATATGTGCCCAAAATCCTTTAAAATCCTTCAAAATCTTTCAAAATCTCACTTCAAATCGACACCAAAACCCATATGGGTGATTTCTTCGGCAGGACAGAGTCCGTGAGAGAATTCTTTCCAAGAATTACAACGTATTGCTTTAAATGAATTAGGACGCACTATGGACTCGCTAAAGAACATGTAAGAACGCCAATGGCTGCACAAAACTGGAAAAAATATGTTAGTCTTTTTTTAGCTTCACGCTGTATCCCGCATATAGCGGGGTAGGCAGAGGGAACCTGAAAACCGACTCTCACTTAACGTCATTCGTGGCGCAGAGGCACAAGCGTGCGACTGTAAACACGACAGCTTGTAGGTTCATACACACTACAGGAAATTAAATAATATTTAGTATTTTCATTTCCTGGATTTGGTAACAAGGCAAAGCACGGCGTTGAGTTCCGCCACTCAGCTTGCAATGCCTCAATTCGACGGAAAGTGGAGAATGGAAATATGTTAGTACTTAAACATAGATTGTTCACAATCAAGGACGGCAATATATCAATTAAAAAAATAATAAATATTGACATTTATTGATATTTTAAAGTAAAAATACTTTTAGGGAACAAAAATTTTTAGAAAACGTATAAAAATTTGAACGCAGCGAGAATCGAACCCGCTCGCTCTGATGTAATCATACATTTGACGTCGACCATGCAAAGAAAAGATTGCTTAATTATTATATAATAATATTATACTCATATATATCTAAATCTAAATATCGCTTATATTTATAGTATAAATTGGCTTCTAGTATAAACCAGCTTATAGTATTGTACTGGCTTATAATTGAAAACTGGTTTATTATTATAGTATAAAACGGCTTATAGTATAAAACGGCTA
Organism: Philaethria dido; assembly: GCA_033558755.1. Lineage (NCBI taxonomy): Eukaryota > Metazoa > Arthropoda > Insecta > Lepidoptera > Nymphalidae > Philaethria > Philaethria dido. The sequence continues at coordinate 63,221 of JAKGSA010000738.1, forward strand.
ACTCCCAAAAAAATAATCTAATTAAAATAGTTTCATTTAAAAAACAATACTCATTTCATTTAAATTCACAAAAATTAATATCTTCGAAATAATTTTACTTACATTTATTAAGTAAATGTTGTTGTGGTATAGTGACTTCCAGTTCGCATCCCGGTTGGGGACTTATCCCGCCGTTCGGATAGAAGTCCACATGTCCCACTTGTTGGTCAAATCCTGTAAATAACCGATTTCAAAAAAAAAAGGTTCAAATTTTGTCTTTTTTTTTTATGTGTGACTTTTATGGGGTGTACCAATTCTGATGTATTTTTTTTGTTATGATAGCAAAAAGCAATACTTTTGATGTGGCTCTTTGAGTTATCCGTAATTTTTATTTGAAATATGTCTTGTTTTTTGTTACAATATTTATCACTTTTTGTGGCGTTTTTTCGTTACATCGAGTTTCACGATTCAAAAGAAATTTCATTCTCTCAACTGGATAGAGAATCTACAACCATTTTACTCCTAAACTTACCATATTTACCATCAGTGGCATATATTGTTTCCCGCAGACGTATGTGTTTATATCGTTTATGTGTCGTTTTATCGTTACATCAAGTTTCAACACAATTCTAAAGAAGTCCAATTTCAATAAAATCATTTCCTCAACTGGGAATTGAACCCACAACCAACTTTTGTCATATATTTACCAAATGCCATCTTCTTTATTTTGTTTATCTCTCACTGTGTCGCTTTTTCGTTACATTGACTTTCACGATTCTAAAAAAACTTTATTCTCTCAACTGAGAACGGAACCCTCAACCGTCCCCTGACTTACTAAATATCCCAGCACCTGTATGTATGACTTCGACAAACTCAGCATCAGTAGGGTCCAGTCTTTGTTTCCTAAATACGTATGTGTTTATCATTTTTAACCGATTTGAAAAATTGGAGGTTCTCTATTCGATTTTTTTTATGTTTGCTACACGAGATGTTTTTTTTTCTATGTAATAGTTAATACTTCCGATGTGGTCCCATTTAGATTTAGTTTAAATCTGATGAATAGTTTTTGAGTTATTCGTAATAGTTTTACTTTTACGTACATTTTATTTGAAGTGGTTTTTAGTTTTTTGGTAAAATCTTAATTATTGTGTTGCTTTTTCGTTACATCGAGTTTCAACATGATTTAAAAGAAGTTTCACTTAAAACCTCAACTGAGAACGGAACCCCCAACCATTGCCCCTAACTTACCAAATATCCCAGCATCTGTATGTATGACATCGACAAACTCAGCATCAGTAGGGTCCAGTCTTTGCTGTATCGGTAACTTATTAAAAAGTGGCAACGCGGGATCCAAACCCGTTATACGTGCAACGCGACCTAAAGGGAGAGGAAAACCATATAATAAATAAATAGGACAGTGGAGCACGGAGTGTCTTGACACATATTGAGAAAACTTGTAAAAATTTAAACGCAGCGAGACTCGAACCCGCGCCTCCTGGAAACCGCCCAAGTGCTCTGACCGCTGCGCCGTACGTTGCTATCTCACTACGTCGATATTCTTATACGCTTGTTACAACGTTATTTTTGTAGTTAGTATCTCTGTAGGGAGATTTTTACTAATTTCTGCGACACAAACGATTATTTCTATGAACAATCGTTTGGCAACAGAGAATGATGTTTATTAACACATACATCAGCTACAGCTTCACGCTGTATCCCACATATTGCAGGGTAGGCAGAGGGAACCTAGTGTTAAGAGTTAAGACGCTCCGTCCCCCACTTTCTGCCGAATTGAGGCATTACTGAGTGGCGGAACTCAACGCCGCGCTTTGCCTGGTTACCAAACCCAGGAAATAAAAAATTCCATTTCCTGGAGGGGGAATCAAACCCACAAGCTGTCGCGGTTACAGTCGCGCGCTAATGCCTCAGCGCCATGACAGGCGTTTTGTTTATTAAATATTTTTTTATATCTCTACAGAGATGCTAACAACGAAAATAAGTTGTACCAAGCGTATTGGAATTTCGATGTAGAGATAAGTACGTATGGCTTAGTGGTCAAAGCGCGAGGACGTGAGACAACATTCATTTTTAAAATTTTTAATGCTATATTTCACGATATTTTATGATTTTCTGTCTAATATTAATTTCTATCGCATAGCAGTGTTGTCAAGAGAGTTTCAAGACACTCCGTATCACTTTTCGTGTTTTGTTCTGTGAGTTAACTGGCGGAACTTAACGCCGCCCTTTATCTTAAAAAAATAACTAATGTTTTTAACCAATTTCAAAAAAGGTTCGGAATTCGACTATATTTTTTTTATGTGCGTTACTGTATAACTTTATTCTGGGTGAACCAATATTGATGATAATTTTTTTATAAGATAGCTAGTGCTAGTAATGTGGTCCCATTTAAATTTAATTAAGATAATGCTAGTAGTTTATGAGTTATTCGTAATAATTTTACTTTTAAGTTTAAGTGAATTTTATTTACCTGAGTTTAAGTGAATTTTATTTACCTGATCGTATAGCACTACCGGCCACTCCCGCGGACTGAGCGCCAAGACTATGACCCATGAGATGAGTCTTAGACAGGTCTAGGCCTCTGAAATTATATAAAAAATATATATAATTATTAATATTGGTTACGATAAGCGCGGCGTTGAGTTCCGCCACTCAGCACGCTATGCCTCGATTCGGTGGAAAATGGGGAACGGAATTGTTGTAAGAGAACGGAGTGTCTTAAAACTATGTTCTCAGGTTTCCTCCGCCTACCCTGCTAAATGCGGGATACAGCGTGGAGCTATAAAAAATACTAGTTGCCATAGCAACGTGTTAACTTAGCTTCACACTGTATCCCGCATATAGCAGGGTAGGTAGAGGGAATCAGAGAACCTAGCGTTAAGATACTCCGTTCTATTAATGTTTCTGTTCCCCGCTTTCCGCCGGATTGAGGCATTGCGTGCTGAGTGGCGGAATTTAACGCCGCATCTCGCATCCAACACACAGTCTCCATTTTGGGTGGTAAATGGAGCACGGAGTGTCTTTGGCACTAAATTCTCTCAAAAAAAGAAATAAAGAATAAAATAAAGAGCTGAAATATTATATTATATGAATTATTTGCATGAAGAGGTTAATGACTGTGGACGAGGCGTGCGAGGTATGCAGGGACCGTAGCGTTTGGCGCTCCGTCCTCTGACTACCCCGCTAGGGATAAAGCGTGAAGTTAAGTAAGTAAGTAAGTAAATATTTTCATTTTCTCAGCGGTGTTAAACTTAGTGTAACGTTAGGTATATTTTTTATAAATTATTTTTAAAACACATTATCATAGTGCACTCCTTCGCTATATACTCGTAAGTGTGCCAAGTTTGATGCTCCTCCGTCTGCATAGTTTTCATAAAAAGGGGTACAAAGTTTTTGATTCACGTATTAATATATAGATAAAGAATACGTGTAAAAAAATTACATAGCGAGAATTGAACCTGTGTCCCCTTTGAACTTTAACCAAAGATAACAGTCGTCTTAGAATTTCTATTGTTCTTTTATCTTATATATAAAACAATAATTATAAAACGCCTGTCGTGTCTTGAGGCACAAGCATGCGTCTGTAAACGCGACAGGTTGTGGGTTCCATTGCCCAAAGCGCGGCGTTGAGTTCCGCCACTCAGAACGCAATGCCTCAATTCGGCGGAAAGTGGAAAACGGAATGTCTTAACACTAGGTTTCCTTTGCCTGCCCTGCTATATGCGGGATACAGCGTGAAGCTATGTATGAATGTATAATTATATTACTTATGTAGTGTATGAAGAAAAAATGTTCAAGCTCTTTTCAATGAAAATTATAAGGATAACAAAAATATATATATTGGCGAGGGGTGAAAATTTTAGTTAGGCAAGCCGGTAAATTTAGAGAAGCCGATGTATATTTAGGGAAGCCGGTTCATATTTTTAGGAAAGCCGATATAGGATGTGAAAGTATTTAATAATTTCTCTATAGATTTTTAATGACTGTTTTTTTTAGGTCTCTAAGATGTCAGAGCTTGTTTTTCGCAATGTTATGCCCAAAATGTCTGGCGACCTTTTTTTTATATCTCGTACTTGTACTCCGAAATTTAGGCAAGCCGGTGGGAAACGAGTTGTGTGGACGCCTTGCTACACGCTATAGCAGGGTAGTTAGAGTGAACCTAGTGTCAAGACACTGTGTGGACTCCGCTTGAACCACATCCGATTGTAAAAGCTGTGGGTTCGATTCCATTCGGAGATAGTTATATTTTATTTATTTTCATTTCGTTGAGCTTTGCCACTCAGCACGCAATACTTTAATTCGGAAAGTGAGGAACGGAAATCTTAATAGAACGGAGTGTCTTAACACTAGGTTCTAGTGGCGAGGGGTAAAAATTTTAGAACGGTAAGCCGATAAATTTAGAGAAGCCGGTATATATATATAGGAAAGTCGGTACTTTTTAGGGAAGCCGGTATATTTAAGGAAGCCGATAGAGGATGTGAAGTTATTTAGTAATTTCACTATAGGCTTTTGATGATGACCTTTTTTTAGGTGGTTTTAGATGACAAAGCTTGTTTTTTTGCAATTTTTCTGCCGAACGAATTTTTTTTTAGTTCTCACCCCTTCTTTTTAAGTCTCATACTTTTTTTACAAAAACGCTTCCAAATTTTTCTAGAAAATTTATTTTTAGTCATTTATAAAGGTAAGCCGGCGGGAACCGTGTTGTATGGACGCCTTACTATTGCTAGGTTCTAAGGTTTCCTCTGCCTATGTATGGGATACAGCGTGAAGATAAAAAAAACACTCACCTGGACACTAAATAATCAATAAAATGAGCGCCGGTATTTCCTATGTACCACGTGTTTTCCGCCGCCTTGAAGTACCATGGACCTGCCTCCAGGGTTTGCGCGTCCACCATTATTACATTTCTGTCGCCACGTTGAAGGAGTGCTGTAATTTTATATACATTTCAAAAAGCAGTGAAGTGGCGGAACTTAACGCCGCGGTAAGTCTTACGGCTCACCAGAACGGGGAAATGGGTTCTTTTTTAGCTTCACGCTGTAATTTGCTCATAGCAGGGTATGCAGAGGGAACCTGCGAACCGACGTGATAAGACACACCGTTTTCTTTTAACATTTCCGTTCCCCATTTTCCACCGAAATGAGGCTTTGTATTGTAAGTGGCGGAACTCAACGCCGCGCTTTGCCTTGTTACCAGAGTGAGGAAATAAAATTATTAAATATTACTTATTATAAATATTTAAGATTGAAATGAAATTAATTTATTATATATGTGTACAGTAGAACTTCCATTATCCGGGGTTATGATGGGTATGGGGACTTACGGATAAACTCCGGATAATTGAATTTAATAATTTAAATTAAATATTTTGACCTAAGTGTTTCTAGAAAATGATGAACAATTACCGGAAACTTATAATACCATTAGGAAGCCTAGAGTCCATTCGTTGCCTAGACAGTCTGTCTGTAAACAGGATTGGTAGTGGATTCGATTCCTATACGAGGGAAATTGTCATTTTAAATTATTTTTATTTTTCAGCTCTGGTAGCGTTGAGTTTCGCTACTTAACACATAATGTCAAAGAAGACCAGAAAACAGCGAACAGTGTCTTAATGTTAGCTTCTTTGACTACCTTTGTATGCGGGATAAAGCTTAAAAACGGTTTTTGATACATACTCGTATATACATACATAGCTTCACGCTGTATCCCGCATATAGCAGGGTAGGCAGAGGGAACCTAGTGTCAAGACACTCAGTTCCCCACTTTCCGCCGAATTGAGGCATTGCGTGCTGAGTGGCGGAACTCAACGCCGCGCTTTGTCTTATTACCAAGCCCAGGAAATGACAAATTCCATTTCCTAGAGTGGCAATCGAACCCACAAACTATCGCGTTTGCAGTCGTACGCTTGTGCCTCTGCGCCACGACAGGCGTCGCTTTTTGATGTATTTTTAATATTCGATTCTTATTATTTTTTCTCTGTTTTTCTCTCTACTCACCCTCTTTCACCATCAAAGCGCTGCCATCATCAGAGGTCTCCATGAAAGCGTGGAAGTATATTACAGTAGGGTCATTAAAGTCGATGCTCGACGAGAATAAACGTTCATCGTCGTCGATGACCAAATTGTGGGGTAGTAAGGGGTTGTGTCTGGAAAATTGGGATAAATTTATAATGTATTTTATTTTCACGCTGTATCCCGCATATAGCAGAGTAGGCAGAGGGAACCTAGTGTTAGGACACTCCGTTCCCCACTTTCTGCCGAATTGAGGCATTGCGTGCTGTGTGGCAAAACTCAACGCTGCGCTTCGCCTTGTTACCAAACCCAGGAAATGAAAAATTCCATTTCCTGGAGACTTCAAGTTTTTCTTAAAATAACTGTTCCCAAACAAACTCCTTTGCATTTCATGGATTCACCGTAAGAATTTCCTTTTTTGTCAGGTGGGGTTATAGAGATAGGAGCTCGGAGCAGTGCGTGGGACTTGCTACCCAAGTGTAGGCTTAAGGGGCCCCTTAAAATGCATTAATGAGCTCCTCTCTACCTAACCAAACTTGAAAAGATCCGACTAATGCCTCCTTCTAAATACGTGCTAGAAATGAACTGATGATAGTTCTAGATAGTTCTATTATATATTTTCTAACTTTTTAAAATCGAGAATCGAACCTACTCACCTAGTGTATAACTGAAATATAACGTCTATATTGTCTCTCACGAAAGGACATTTTCCTTTATTGACTGGTGCTATTTGTAAAAGACTGTTCTCGAACTGAATACCTGGTGGACCTAAAACAAAAATATTATTATGAGAGAGTAATAGTGTTAAGGCAATAATAAATAAGTAAATTATTTGACGTTCAAAAAATGAAGCTTGTAACTTCTTATTTTGAATAAAATTATTTGACTTTGACTGTGACATTCTGCTTTATATTGCGACAGGTTGTGGGTTCGATTCCCACTCCAGGAAATGGAATGTTTCATTTCCTAGATTTGGTAACAAGGCAAAGCGCGGCGTTGAGTTCCGCAACAACACGCAATGCCTCAATTCGGCGGAAAGTGGGGAACGGAGTGTCGTAACACTAGGTGCTCAGGTTCCCTCTGCCTACCCTGCTATATGCAGATACAGCGTAAAGCTTAAAAAAAAGAAGCCAACGTGTCACAGTGAGAGCTTTTGACAGTAAATGCAATGGGTTGTGGGTTCGAAAATTATTTTCATATCTCCGCTCTGGTATATCAATCGCGTAATGTCTTGACTCTAAGCTCTCTTTGACAATCTTACTATGTAGGAGGTAGGAACCTAGTGTTAAGACACTCCGTTCCCCACTTTGCGCGGCAAAAACGTTTACTTTTAACCTTTTTAAAAATAAAACGTCGTTCTCCTTAAAAACAACACCAAGTTAATAAATATAACCAAGAATTTATCAGAAAAAGAAAACAGAATTCAAGTAAAATGCACTAAAAAGTAACATTATTACGAATAACTCATAAACTTAATTAGGATCTCGTCAGAAGCACTAGCTATCATATAAAAAAAGAATCATCAAAATCGGTTCATTCAGTAAAAAGTTATGCGATAACACACAAAAAACAGTCGTTTCTTCAACTTCCTTATTTGTAAATCGGTTAACGTAATATACCCCACTTTTACAATATTTAACTGCCTTTTAAATTACTAAGGGCTATAAGGAAAACGTTAAGATAATATCTACGAATATATGAGGCCTGTCGCGTAGAGGCACAAGCGTGCGACTGTAAACGCGACAGGTTGTGGGTTCATACACACTACGGGGAATGAAAATATTAAATTATATTTAGTATTTTCATTTTCTCGCTCTGGTAACAAGGTAAAGCGCGGCGTTGAGTTCCGCCACTCAGCTCACTCAGCACACAATGTCCTAATTCGGCGCAATGTGAAGAACGGAAATGTTAGAAGCGGACAGTGTGTTAACACCTTCTGCCTACCCTGCTATGTGCGTGATACAGCGTGAAACTAAAAAAAAGTTTGGTATTTTCATTTCCTTGCTCTGGTAACAGGGCAAAGCGCGGCGTTGAGTTCCGCATCAACACGCAGTACTTCAATTCAGTGGAAAGTGGGAAACGGAGATATTAATAGAACGGAGTGTCTTAACACTAGGTTCTCTGGTTCCCTCTGCCTAGCCTGTTATATGCGGGATACAGCGTGAAGCTTTTACTAAGGGCTATAAGGAAAACGTGAATATTTTATCTACATACATACAAGAAGTAGTTTTCATATTACATAATTGATATGAAAGTTCCATTATGTGGTAACCAAGAGTGTGGGTTCGATTTCTAACGTCTTTTCTGAACCACAAATTGCTTTTTGTCGTGGCTTGAGGCACAAGCGTGCGATTGTAAACGCGACAGGTTGTGGGTTTGATTCCCACTCCAGGAAATGGAATTTATCATTTCCTGGGTTTGGTAACAAGGCAAAGCGCGGCGTTGAGTTCCGCCCCACTCAGCACGCAATGCCTCAATTCGGAGGAAAGTGGGGAACGGAGTGTCTTAACACTAGGTTCCCTTTGCCTACCTTGCTATATGCGGGATACAGTGTGAAGCTATATGTATAATATATGTGTATAATATTTTCATTTCCTGGGTTTTGATAACAAGGCAAAGCGCGGCGTTGAGTTCCGTCACTCAGCAATACCTAAATTCGGAGGAAAGTGGGGAACGAGGGAGTGTCTTAACGTGACGTAATATATTAAGAGGATATACAATGTTAATCAGTAAAATAAGTATCCGTCACATAATAACAGGTTTTTCTTGTAAGTTTCTATTTTAATAGGAAATTTTACATACATTTAAAGTACAGCGTCTCTATAAACGCGATTGGTTGTGGATTCGATTCCCGATCCAGGAAATATAATAGTTTAGTATTTTCATATCCTGGGTTTGGTAACAAGGCAAAGCGCGGCGTTGAGTTCCGCCACTCAACACACAATACCTCAATTCAGCGGAAAGTGGGGAATCGAAATGTTGAAAGAGAACAGTGTCTTAACCTATGTTCTCAGGTACCCTCTGCCTACCCTGCCATATGCGGGATACGGCGTCAAGCTAAAAAAAAATGATTGCCCCGAGCATATACCGAACTCGCTACCATCCTATTCAGACTACCACTGAACCACGATGGATATATTATTGGACTATAAAGTAGTTTCTGTAATAATTTGCTAATATATTGCAAAAGCGACATGATAAGTTTTCAGTGCGGACAAATTTCAATTTCATAACTTGAAACACGCTATGCTATGCACAAATAGACTAACGTTACAGCATTTCCTGCAGGTTTCCTTGTCGAAATAATGAATATATGTATATATTAATACCTTACCTAACTTCACGCTTTTTCCCCTGTGAGGAGACGGGGTTAGAATACAATTCCCCTCCCGTAAGAGGCGGGTATCCCAGTAGTTTGGTGGTAGGAGGTTCGTCCTCCGTCTGGCTCGCGACGACTATCATGTCAAAGACGATCCGCCAAATATCTAAAGATTTGTTCCGGTTCGATGGCATGTAAGCCAGGTTTTCCGTATTGCCACCCACCCTTTCCCCAGAATGTGGTGGTTTCGATGGCGAACTACCGCGGCCACTACATTATTTCCTCCCCCTCCCATCTGAACACTAGGTCGGCAACGCATTTACAACTCCTTTGGTGTTGTAAATGTCCATGGGCGAAGGACAACTTACCATCAGGTGGTCCTTCTGCTCGTTTGCCATCCTTTACCAATAAAAAAAAACGCTTTATCCCTAGCACGGTAGTCAGAGTTCCGGAGCGCCAAACGCTACGGTCCCTGCATACCTTTTTCGCCTTGTCCACAATCATTAACCTCTTCATGTATGCCCTCCGGGGAGTTCTCATGCTTTTTACGTAACCTTCCACCAGTATCATTGCTACTATGTTCTCGAAGGTCTCCCGAGGTCTTCCCTTACCTCTCTTGCCGCTCACCTATGCTTCATATATCTTTCTCACCATTCTTTCATCACTCATCCTCTCGACGTGCCCAAACAACCTGAGCACGTTCTTCTTCATTCTTACTATAACATTATCGCCTATACCTGTCTTTCTAAGTATATCTTCGTTTCTAAGTATATATTAATACTTGAAGCAAAAACTTTGTAACCCTTTTTATGAAAATTCGCGGACGGAGGAGCATGAAACTTGGCACACTTATAGTTTATATAGCGAAAAAGTGCACAATGATAATATAGTTTTAAAATATTGCGTATAAAATATATTAAATTATTAAAATAAATGTTACACACACTACCATGGTTTGACATGCATGTTTATATAAAGTGACATATATGTTGCTAGACAACGCGTTGTTAACGCGTCATAGAGGACACTAGTAATCAATAATTAAATAAGAACCTTCACGCTTTATCCCGCATAGAAGGGTCAGAGAGTACCTAGTGTCATGACACTCCGTTCGCTACATAGTCTTCAACACAGATGGTGTTCGAGACTTGCGTGTTAAGTGGCGGAACTCAAAGCCGCGTTTAGTCTTACCAGAGTGGAATTTTTTAACTTTACACTGTATCCCGCATATAGCAGGGTAGGCAGAGGGAACCAGAGAACCTAGTGTTAAGACACTCCGTTCTCTTTCAACAATTCCGTTCCCCACTTTCCACCTAATTGAGGCATTGCGTGGTGAGTGGCGGATCTCAATGCCGCGCTTTGCCTTGTTACCAAACCCAAGAAATGAAAATACTAAATTTTACATTTCCTGGAGTGGGAATCGAACCCACAACGTCGCGTTTACAGTCGCACGCTTGTGCCTCTGCGCCACTACAGGCGTCAAATATTTTAAAGAAATACTTACGTATTATAGATAAAAAACACGCCAACGGAACTGTTCCCTGCATTTTAACTCACGAAAAAATTTAAAAAAAAAATGAAATTAAAAAAAAGAAAATACTTCTTAACCGTTCACTTTCGCGGTAAAAGATGAAATGGCGGGAAACTATATAAATGGCGGCGTCTAGTTTCCCGCCATGTTACCTAGACACGTTACGTCATATAGTAATTTTTTGCATAACAGGCTATGACTTAATATTATAAGGCCTAATAATAATAATAAAAAAAAAGTAATTGTATAAAAATTTCAACATGGCGCGATAAGAATATATAATTGGTCAGTGTATATATGAGAAAGCGTGTGACAGTAGGGGGTTCATATATATATTCTTTATTGCACTTTGTAACAAAATAAATACAATATTAAAAAAAGTTGTTGGCAAAGATGGACTTATCTCTGATAGAGATTTCTTACAGTCCCTGTGAGGGGACGGGGTTAGAATACAATTCCCCTCCGCCGCTGGGTAGCGTCCCGTAAGAGGCGGGTATCCCAGTAGGCAGGTGGTAGAAGGTTCGTCCTCCGTCTGGCTGGCGACCACTATCATGTCAAAGACGAACCGCCAAATATCTAAGGTTGTGTTCCGGTTCGATGGCATGTAAGCCAGGTTTACCCCTTTCCCACCCATCCTTTCCTCAAAATGTGGTGGTTTCGATAGCGGACTACTACACTGTCCTCCCCTTCCATCTGTATCCTCTAGGTCGGCAACGCATCTACAACATCTCTGGTGGTGTTGTAGATATTCATGGGCGTAGGTAACCACTTACCACCAGGTGGTCCTTCTGCTCGTTTGCCATCCGTAAAAAAAAAGCGTTAATATATATATTTTTAATTTTAATAAGAATAAGTCTAGTGTCGAACCAATATCCTCAGTCAGAGTTTAAAAATGCATTTTTTTCTTTCCCGCATTTCGGCACTGATCTACTACCACGAGTTGAATGGAAGAGATCTCATTATTTATTTATTCATTCATTCATTCATTTATTTATCATTTATTTATTAGAAAGACAAACAGTTAATAAAGCACACTAAAACAAAAGGAAATAAAAAAAAATAATCATATATATACTTCTGCAAATAAGGCCACTTCTGTGTACTAATTTTTTTTCTCTATTTTATGTATTTTTAAGGGCAATAAAGAGTATTTTCTCCACAGAGCAATATGCGGTCGCATAGAATCATTCATTTCATCTCTCCCTCCGCCCTACGAGTTACAAAGGCCGCTGTTAGCGAGGGCAGCGAGTACGGAAGCGAGAACACCCGCGAGGGCTCCTTCTTTTAGTGTTTGCTGGAGTATTACAGCACCGGTAAGTTGGTAGGGTTCATTTTGGATGATTTTTGAAATTTGTGGTTTTCAAATTTTCTAATTTTCAAGTTTTGAAATTTTAGTATTGTTACTTTTAAAATTTATTTTTTTAATAATGGAAGTTTCATTTTCTAATTATGAAATTTCCGTTTTCGAATTTTAAAAATTAAATTCATAAATAATAGAATTTTGACGTTCTAATTTTGAAATGTGTTTTCAAATTTTTAATATTTTATTATTTTGTATAATACAATAATATTGCAAAAAATGCCTATAAAAATATATATATATAAAAATTAAAAACATTGACATTTATCACTCTTTAAAAAACAGAAGAGATAAGAATTATCAATCAGATTCGTGGTTCAAATACTAGTAACGTTTAATTTTTTTTTTAGTATCTTTTTTGCTTTTTTTTTTAAATTAAATTTTAAAATAGAATCTTTTATGATGTACAAAATAAATTATTTCAGCAACCAGAAGTAATAAATGCAACAACTGGCAAATTGGAAAGCGGTCACCCATCTCTACTATGTAAGCAGAGTATGTTTGCGAGGTGGCATTACTTAGTACGAAGATTACCACTTTTGCCTCCAGTGAGTATAAAAAACCAAAACACTTTGGTTATGGGTTCGATTCCAGCTTGAGAATAATTATATTTAAATTATTTTCATTTAACACCTGTCATGGTGCAGAGGCACAAGCGCGCGACTGTAAACGCGACAGATTGTGGGTTCGATTCCCACTCCAGGAAATGGATTTTTTCATTTTCTAGGTTTGGTAACAAGGCAAAGCGTTGAGTTCCGCCACTCAACACGCATTGCCTCAATTCGGCGGAAAGTTGGGAACGGAGTATCTTAACACTAGGTTCCCTCTGCCTACTCTGCTATATGCGGGATACAGCGTGAAGCTACGTATGTATGTATTTTCATTTCATAATGAGTAGGACACAACACCCAATATCTCGATTTCATATCGAAATAAGAAACAGAAGTGCTTTACACTATTTTCTAGGTTCTTCATATAATGTCATTCTAAAAAAAAAATAACGAAAACTTCTATATTTTCACTAGTTTTGCGGGTTAAAGCGTGAAGTTGAAACACTTTCACGCATTTATGGAGGTAGTTGGAGATAACCTAGATTTTTTCATTGCTTTAAATTTAACAGAATAAGATAAACATCTATATTATATATATAGTCTTAATTAATATTTATGTTATATTGTGGATTGTGAACACGATTATTTGAGGGTTCGATTCTTGTCAGGCTTGATATTTTTAATACGCAATGTCTGGAATTCGGGCGGAAACCAACTCATTCCCTGTAGTGTGTATGAACCCACATGTCGCGTTTACAGTCGCGCGCTTGTGCCTCAAGCCACGAGTGGCGACACGAGTATATGTTCAATTAATTTCAGTACTTGAATTATGGGGCTTCGAACGTGCCAGTATATACTACTTAATAATATATAGCAGTGGCGTAGCGTTGATACAACACGGTTTCAATCGGCTTGCCTAATTTTATGTACTATGAGATCTAAAAAAAACAAAAAGGTCGCCAGTAAAATGTGGAGCTCGAAATAACAAAGTCAAACAAGGTGTGACAGCTAAAAACGAAAAAAAAGGCCGCCAGGAAATGTGGACTTGATGGAAATTGTAATTGAGTTTGCAAAAAAAAAAGATTAAGATAAGCGGAGAGCTAAAAAAAATTGGAAAATAGTAGTGAAATTACTAAATACCTTGACATCCTATACCAGCTTCCCTAAATATATACCAGCTTGCCTAACTAAAATTTTCACTTCTCGCCACTGATATATAGTGACACGTTCATCGTACATACTTAATCAGTATGACAGACTTCTCCGTTATTCTCTCTGTATTTTTATTTTTATTCCCATAGGAACCCTCCGGCCCAGAGTTTCCCTTGTTACCAGAAGATATGGATAACATACCGTACAATGAAGCGAAAAGCCTTTGCACCACTTATCAGGTGAGTTCCAGTTATTTTTTTCAGAGAACAATAATAAATAATTAATTTTAATTATTTGTATTTCAAAATTAACTTCTTAGAGCATAAGTACATATATATATAAGCCTGTCGTGGCTTGAGGCACAAGTGTGCGACTGCAAACGCGACAGATTGTGGGTTCGATCCCCACTCCAGAAAATGAAATTTGTCATTTCTTGGGCTTGGTAAGGCAAAGCGCGGCGTTGAGTTCCGCCACTAAGCAATGCTTCAATTCGGTGGAAAATGGGTAACGGAGCGTCTTAACACTAGGTGCTCAGGTTTACTCTGCCTACCCTGCTATATGCAGGATACAGGGGTGAAGCTAAAAAAAAAAAGTTGACCTATTATCAAATTTCTTATTAAAATTTTCTTTTTTCCTCCCCAAAACAAACAGATAGCCAAAGAGCGTTTAACGAAGGCATTCGAAAACGCCCAACTCGGTCGATGGATAAAAAAGCCCATAGAACAAGACCATTTCACGTGCGAAATACTAGAGGCTGACCCCGATATACTGTTCATCTAGGCAGATGAGACTCGAACCTGTAACAATGTGCAGATATCCATTAAATTATATGATAGTAGTCAAAAATACACAGATTTTGATGGTGTTTTAATAGGTTTTGATAATATGGTTCAGGATAGGGGTAGGTGAGCGGAGTGTTTTGGTTTTGGCACCTGTAACACCTGATAATAGTAAAAATTGTACTCGTTCTGATGATGTTTTAATAGGTTTTCATGGTTCATGGTTGGGAATAAATGTAGATGAGCGGTGTGTTTTGGTATTGGCACTTGTAACACTGCAGATATACGATGAACTGTGTAGAAAAAATAATAATTATATACATTTTGATGGAGTTTTGATAGGTTTTCATCATGTGGTTGGTGGGGATAGGGGTAGGTGAGAGAAACTGTAACACTGCAGATATATGTTGAATTTTATGATAGTAATCAAAAATACACACATTTTGATGGTGTTTAAGTAGGTTTTCAGGGAAGGGATAGGGATAGATGAGGAGAATGGAGTATTTTGGTATTGGCACCCTATACTTTGCAAATATATGTTGAAATTTATGATAGTAGTCAAAAATATACAGATTTTGATGATGTTTTAATAGGTTTTGATGATATGGTTGAGGGAGTAGATGAGCAGTGTTATGGCGTTAGATTCTCTTTGTGAACTTGTCGTTTGAATGAAATTTTAAAGTCTTGAGGTTTTCCTCAGTGGGGAACGGAATTGTGGAAAGAGAATGGAGTGCACTAGATTATCTGGTTCCCTCTGCCTACCCTGCTATATGCGGGATACAGCGTGAAGTTAAAAAAAAAGAAGATTTTCTTCACTGTAGTAAGTGCGGTATTGAATTACGTTATTCAACATGCATTATCTCAAATTTAGGTGGAAAGTGGAGAAAGAAATGTCTTGATACTATGTTCTCTTTGAATATCCTGGTAAAAAAGTCTTTGATTATAATTATGTAAAAAGATTAACTTATAGTGGATTATTTAGTTGAATTAAGTGAACATAGTATTAAAAACAAGTTATCCCAAAAAAATACAGTTTGTGGTTGTGTTTTTATTAATTTTGAAAAAAATAATCATATAAATGAAGGTAGAAGTGTGTAAATATTTTTTTAAGAGAAGAAAAGAGAGTACAAGTTAGTTGTATTAAGTTTATCTTTAAGAAGTAGAAGTAAATTAGGTAATGAGTAAATGTTGATATTGAAAATTTTCAAAAACTTAACTTGAAAATTTTTCAAACTTTACCCATTTTTAAAATAAATTATGAAAAATTGAAAAAAATAAATGAATTAATTAGTAATATATTAAGCACAGTGTGGTTTTTTAATGCAATCTAATATTTATTAAGATGACTTCTTGTTTTGCACTGAGACAGTTTTTATTTAATCTGTTGTTTCATGATTTTGAAAAAAAAAACTTTATTGAGCTAGATTTATAATATAGTTGTAATTGTTTGTATAATTCTTTTATATTCTTTTGAAAAAATAAAATGAGTTCGATTCATTTAGTATAACGCTTTTTATTGGCACCAGTTTTTTAAGGAACGATGAAATATATATATAAAGTAGGCAACGTTTTTTTGTTGTATTTTGATGGAATTATAAATATATTTTGTTTTTTAAAGCAAAACTTTCTTCTCAATGATCTTTTAAATTTGTTCAAAAAGTTTTATGTGCTTAAAAATTTTCAAAAATTAATTTCTAATTTGAAATATCGTTTAGTAAAAATATTTTTTCATAAGAATAATTGAATGCTTTTGTTTTTGTTGTGTTTTTTAAATATTTTAATAGAATATAAGTAAAACCTATTTCCATGTGATTTACTTTACAGTTTATCTAGCACTTTTAGGAATTCATGTAAAAATTAATGTTAACTAACATTTTAAATGAAAATTTATGATAAAATTTATTACTTATATTATGCAAGAAAATCTATGAAAAGCAATATAATTAAGCGTTCTCATATATTTTTTTTAGATTTAATTTAAAAATATATATATTATTGTAAGGCATTAATTAATGAAGTATTTTTTTTAATTAATGGTTTTCTTAATAATATTTCAAAATAGACAGTTGTGATATACAGTTCAAATATTTAAATAGAAATAAATGTAAATTACAGTAGATTTTTATATAAATAAAAAAAAACAGTCTTTTCAACATTTGAAATATTTCATTGAAATAACTTTCAAAATTTGAAATTTTGTTAAAACTTTATTTTAAATGTTTTTAAATAATAATTAATTTAAAATTAAGATTGAAAATATTTAACATTTACCCATACTAAGCATTAATAAGTTGGTAAATCTACTTTCAAATACATTTATAAATTTAATATTTATTTATAAAGTGAAATATTCAATCCCAAATCATTTTTTTAATATCATAAAATCAAAATATTCTTCATTCAAGTAGGCTATTACAAGCACTTTCGAATCGTCAATTTACAAAAGATGTCAGTAGTGTCAGTCCTAACGGAAGCTACCACCGGCTCGGAAGGCAGTTCCGCTGAGAAGAGCCGACTACAAACTCAACAGTGGCTCTTTTCATATTGAAAAAAAAAATATATTAATTTTAAAGCATTTTTCAAATAGATATTAAATTTAGATATTAAAATATATCTTCTAGTTATTAGTATTATATAAACACCATTTATTTTTTATTCTTTTTTTTTTAATTTCTGCACTCTGTTATAACGTTCGGGTTTTATCTATTTAGGTGACAGCAAACGTCAAGTGGTCGTCAAATTAAAATTTTTATGTATTTAGATATAGATTTAAAAATTGTGTTTCAAATAAGTATTTAGTTAATTGTAAATGTAAAAAAATGAATTCTTCAAGTTATTTTTTTACTTTTTTTTTGTGATAACAAATGTGTCATATCTTTTTTGTATTAGGTTTAAGTGAGTGTCATTTTGTTTTTTTTTTTAATTTTTTTTTAAATATTATTGCAATTTGGTTGTGTATTTTTTTTTTCTAAAAATATATTAAATTAAACTATATTTTGTGTTTCTAATGAGGAGAACGGAGTGTTATAACATTAGGTCCCTTCTTTTTTGATATATGAGGCCTTTTTCTATGAAATAAAGATCATCGTGTTGCAGTGGAATTATAAACGCGATTGATCGTTGGTTCGATACATGTGAGGGGTAATGATTATCAGAACGCAGCGTTGAGTTTCGCCATTTTTCACGCAGTATGTCTAATTCAGACAGAAGGCGACGGAGTGTCTTAACATTAGGTTCACTCTGCCTATCTATGCTGGATAATGAACCTTATCGTTAATTTTTTTTTTGAGTTTTGTAATACTAATTTTTTTTTTTTTAACTTCACGCTGTATCCCGCCTATAGCAGGGTAGGCAGAGGGAACCAGAGAACCTAGTGTTATGACATTCCATTCTCTTTCAACAATTCCGTTTCCCACTTTCCGCCGAATTGAGGCATTTCGTGTTGAGTGGCAGAACTCAACGCCGCGCTTTGTCTTGTTACCAAACCCAAGAAATGAAAATACTAAATTTTACATTTCCTGGAGTGGGAATCGAACCCACAACCTGTCGTGCTTACAGTCTCACGCTTGTGCCTCTGCGCCACGACAGGCGATAAAATATTAATAATTTAAATATTTTCATACATATTCTTTCCTTGTAATAGTAAGTTGTGATGTCAACAGTTGCTTGAACTTTTTCTATATATATGTCGTATTTAACTGCTTAAACACGTTTCATTTGTTTATGTAATTTATTTTAATTAATTCATTAGTATATTTGTAAATGTATTGTAAAAGTAATTTCTGATCGCACAATAAAGGTTTTTCAATTTATATATTTGTTTTATTTCATCTTCTATTAAGAACGAGATAAAAAAGGAAAAATATTTGAATTTCAAATAAATTATTAATAATAATAATAAAATTACAAACACCGCATACATATTAGACGTAGTTGTACCCAACTTTCACAATATCCTATCAACAATCGCTGAAAAAATAACCAAATATCAGGAACTGGCATTGGCAATAAAAACCCAATGGAAAGCAGAAACCATACATATAGTACCAATAGTTATATCCACTACAGGAATAGTGCCAAAAACTTTACATAATAGCCTAGATGTCGTAAAAATTCCCCAAACAATTATCAACGCCATGCAAAAAGCAATCATGCTCAATACTTATCGCAGTACTCGTAGGTTTCTATCAACACACACAACACACTCAGTTGCCTCTATACTTAGCTAAAGCCCGTATTTATGGTAAAATACCTCTTCTCAGGAAGAAAGATTTTTCAAAGAAAATAAAATAATAATAAATATATTTATTTCTCTCACAAAGCTTGGTCTTATATGTTGGCGTGAACCAACAAATTAGACAAGACTCCGGTTTTACAATTATTTTATTCCAATATATATATATATATATTCACTTTTAACATTTCCCCCCACTTTCTGCAAAATTGAGGCATTGCGTGTTGAGTGGCAGAACTCAACGCCGATATATATATATATATATATATATATATATATATATATACATATATATATTCTTCAACTTCAATCCTTATTACAATTAAAAGATCCTGAATCTCGCCTTTCCACCATTCCAGAACATGACACAATTTCCCGCCAATGCCCTAGGTATTGGAGGGAGCCACAGATAAAAAACATGTAGTTATCATTGTAACAATACGTTGCGATAAATACCCCAATAATGTAATCATATTTTAAAATAATATCAAATATAAACTTATTATATATAAATTGCGCCTGTCGTGGCGCAGAGTCACAAGCGTGCGACTGTAAATGCGACAGGTTGTGGGTTCGATCCCACTCCAGGACAGTTTAAAATTTAGTATTTTCATTTCTTGGGTTTGGTAACAAGGCAAAGCGCGGCGTTGAGTTCTGCCACTCAACACGCAATGCCTCAATTTGGCAGAAAGTGGGGGGAAATGTTAAAAGAGAATGGAGTGTCTTAACACTAGATTCTCAGGTTATTCCCAGGTTATTCTCAGGTCCCTCTGCCTACCCTGCTATATGCGGGATACAGCGTGAAGCTATATGTAAATTTCACCCTCAGTCATAGAAAATCGGGGAATTAAGATTAAAATTTGCGTGCATGCTGAAATTTAAAGTACCTAATCTTGAGGAGTGTAGGAAAGCACTAATGGTATTATTTCTAAAAATACTATAACAGAAAAAATGATTTTTTTTTACTGTAGAAACTCGAAAGAAGAGTTAAGCAGAGAAAAGAGCGGTTGGAATATCTCATCGGTCAACTGACATTAAATTATCAAGTTGTTTATAGATAGTAAGTGAATTTTTATATGAAAAACTAATCTTTTTCACTCAGGAAATGTAAAATTTAGTATTTCATTTCTTGGGTTTGGTAAAAGAAGTAAAAAAAGGTAAATCGCGGCGTTGAGGTTCCGCCACTCAGCACGCAATGCCTCAATCTGGCGGAATGTGGGGAACGGAAATGTTGAAAGTGAATGGAGTGTAACACTAGGTTCACTGGTTCCCTCTGCCTACCGCTATATGCAGGATACAGCGTGAAATTAAAAAAAATCTTAAATATAATATAAATAAAGCACAAAACATAAATAAAACATTTTTGTTTCATATATTCTTTTTTACAAAATCAACAATTTTAAGAAAAATTTACAAGAAAAATTGTAATTACATTTATTGCTAACATCATACGTTGTTTTAAAATTGTAAAAAAAACAACCACTTGACTTCAGACCGGGACTTTCCCACCAACATATTCTCCTAATAAACTTAATTATTTACAATAAAAAATGCACCATTCATATATAAAACACAATATTATTACAACTAATAACAGTTAAATTTGAAACTTAGAATTTTGAAAAACGTTTTCGAAAAATTTCAAAATTTCCCAAATTTTTTCAACAATTCAGAATTTTGAAAAAATCTAATTATCATGAAATAAAGCTCCAAAGAATTTATTTGAAGTAATAATTTACAAATAATATATAACCATAAAAGATATTTTTTACAAATATTTAAACTAAAATAAAAAAAATAAGTACATCTAAAAAAAATACTTCACCAACACCTTGTGATGTAAAAAAACCAATTATTTATTAACTTTCAAAACTCAAAAAATGTCAAAAATAAAAAAAAAACAAGACCGCCATTTTTGTTTTTAATTTTATTAATAAAATGATCTCCATACCCATTATTGAAGCTATATATATTTAAAAGAACTGTAAACCTATCTTGTGTACCCTTTTCTTATTATATCTAGAAATTAAAACTAAAAAATTAATTTATACCGCCTGTCTCGTGTCTTGAGAGCCTGAAGCGTGCGTGTAAACGCGACAGGTGTGGGTTCTAGTCCCACTCAGAAAATGGAATTTTTAATTCCTGGGTTTAGTAAAGGCAAAGTGCGGCGTTGAGTTCCGCCACTCAGCACGCAATGCTCAATTCAGGCGGAAAGTGGGGAACGGAGTAATCTTAACACTAGGTTCTCAGGTTCCCACTGCCTACCCTGCTATATGCGGGATACAGCGTGAAACTATATATATATGTATATGTATGTGTGTAAAATTATTTATAATCAATAAAAAAATACTTAAAAAAAGATATATAATAACAAAAAAAAAAAAAATAAAAAGTGTTCTAAAACACACAGGATAGTTGTGGGTTCGATTCCCACTCATGGGGATTTTATTTCAATTATGTTTCATATCTCTATTATAACAAGATAAGGCGCGGCGTTAAGTTCCGCAACGCCTGAAATAAGAGGGTAGAGTCGAGAATAGTGTTGTGACACAAAATTCTTTATATCTTTTGCATAAATTAAAAAAAATATATTAAAAAAATATTATTTTCGTTATTATATTCCTTTTTTAAAATGTTTTTAAACATATAAACAATTTTATAAAAAAAATATATATACAATTTATTTTCTGATCTATTTTTTATCAATTACATAATAGTACGTATCTTTCTTTAAAAATACAAATGTACTAACGTAACATAACGGCGGAAAGTAGGGAACGGAGTGTCTTAACACTAGATTCCCTCTGCCTACCCTGTTATATGCGGGATACAGAGTGAAGCTATGTATGTATGAACTGACGTAAACTAATTGTTTTTAGATTAAAATTAAAATAAATCACAATTCTCACCATAATAACCCACCACATCCCAAAATATAACCAATTTTTACCTACAAATAATTAAATATGTGTAAAACCGTGTAATTTATGAAAATTTTTCAAACTTTTTCCATCTCGAACAAAATAAATTTCGAAATTTGAAAACTCCCGCCCCATAAATATTAAAAACGACTCAAATAACACTGTTTGCTTTGATTAGCAGTTTTCTTTTTTTTGCCTCAATTCAGCGGAAAGTGGGGAACAGAGTGTCTTAACACTAAGTTCCCTCTGCCTACTCTGCTATATGCGGGATACAGCGTGAAGCTATGTATGTATGTTTCTTCTTTTGTGTGGGAAAACTTTATAATTTAGGAAAACACTCGCAAACTTTTTTAAAACACAACATAGTAATATTTCAAGGTTCGAAAAAACCTACCTCCTAATTTCAAAACGCCCCCAATCACTATCTTTTAGCCTAACGATTTCGTATTTAGAAATAAGTTCAAATGTTCCACATTTCAAAATTTGAAAACACCTGCCTTATAACTTTCCAAAATATACCCAATCACCGTTTTGTTCCATCAAAAATATTTTTTTATGTGAATATAAAAAAAACCTTTCAAACAACGAAACCAAAAATCAAAAATTATAAAAACCAAATGCCAATTTTTGAAAAAGGCCACCCATCCTTAAATTCCCCAATCCCATGTATCGTCCGAACATGGATGTGTATAAACAAAAAAACTTAACGACTTTTACATTTAGTACAAAACTGTGTATTTTAGAAATAGCTTTCAGACTTTCCCCATTTAATAAACAACAAAATGACATTTCAAATTTCAAAAAAGACACGCCCATAATTTTTTTCAAAATGTACTCAAACAGTCTTGTTCTATCAATAATGATCTCCTTAAAAAGAATATAAGAAAACTAAGAAGCCAAAATTTTGAAAACGGCCACCTATCCCCAAATTTCTAATCACTCAACATTTCAAATTCAAAAAAAAAACACGGCCCAATATTTATTTCAAAATGTCCCTCAAACACTTAGTCTTATCACCGTAACAATGCTTTTTGCATGAATATAAAAAAACCCATCCTCAAATTCCCCAATCACTCAACCACCGGCGCCAACCCATATCGCTTATCCACCTAAAAATTATATCCTGTGTCCCGCATGCCGTAATGTCCGGAATTACATAGTTTGACGCTGAAGATAACTTGGCCTTAGTAAAAACTTATAACATATATGACATTGATACTTTTCAAGCCCGTATGAGTTTCCAAGATGGCGTTTAAGCTTCATCTCGCGTTATAAATCCTTTCCACACTAAGTTGGTAAATGAGTTTCTCTCTTTGTGTGAGTAAAATCCTTGTGTAATTTCAAATAGTAGTGCAGTTTGAATCCTTTATTGCAAATTTTGCAAATATAAGTTTCTTTTCTCCTCCCTCTCAGCTCTTCTCAAAGCACTACCTTTCTCCGAATATTATTCTAGATCCATGACTTTTTAAATGCTCTTTCCAGATAGTAGAAATGTTGGAACATTTCACCACATATACAGAGACCCGACTTCTGCCTCGTCTGGGATAACTTGTTTGTCGGTTAAAGAGGTGGAAGTGTCAGGATTTTTTGGTATTTTTCGCGCGTTTTGCAAATACCATGGTTGCACAGTTTCGTTGGGTTGCGGTTCTCTTCCCTGTATTCTGTTTGTGCGCTGAAAGAGAAAGAGAATTGTGAATATGTATTTTAAAAAGAAAAGTAAATATATTCAAATAAGCAACAAATAATAAAATTGGACATCGAAATTTTCTTTTATAGTTACATCAATTTTTCTTTCAGAACCATTTGACCAATTGTTAGAATTTATTATATTATATACATAGGTATGTATATACACAGTTCCTTGTAAAATCACTGTGTAATAAAAACTATTACTTCCTTTTTTAATGGCACTATTTTTAACACCATTATATCTAAAAAGACTAAACAGTCAAACAACAATACATAATGGCTTTCCAAGTAAGTTCAACGAAATCCAATAACAAAATAATCAAATATCAAGAAATCACCAAAGAAACAACTATTAAGTTAACATTGGGCTGTAACACCGCTCAAAAAAAACAGCAACTCCAAAAACGCTATGCCCCAATTCCGCGGAAAGTGGGGAACGGAAATGTTAAAAGAGAACGTAGTGTCTAAACTAAACGCTAGGTTCTTAGGTTCCTTTTACCTACCCTGCAATATGCGGGATACAGCGTGAAGCTAAGCGTGAAGAAAAATTAATAAAAGAACACATATACTCACAATCCCTCCTTCTGATGGGTATTCAAATGCATCTGCACATGATATTTAGTGTTAAACATATGAGCGCAGACCGGACATTCATATCTGAGTATGAATTTATCAACTTTATGACTTATTATATGCCTTTGTAACTTATTTTGGGCATTAAATGATTTTGTGCATATATCACATATGAACTCTCTGTCCGGTTTATGATTTTTTCTGTGGTATATCTGGGGAATTATTATAAATTATTAAAAACATAGGATGTTTATGAAATTAATGAGAAATTCATGAAAATAATGGGAATTTATGAAAAAAATGGGGACAGTATGAAAAAAATTGTTATTGGGTAAAAAAAAGCTAAAATCTGAAAAAAAAAAACGTCTCCTGATTGACAAAAAGCTTTCAATTGAGTTAAAATTGAAAAAATAAAGAGTAACTATAATATTTTATTTCAAAAAAATTTTATTGGGTATTTATATGCGAAAAAACCGAAAAACCTTCTCTCATATCGTAGTATGAATTTATCAACTTTATGACTTATTATATGCCTTTGCAGTTTATTTTGGGCATTAAACGATTTGGCCATATGTGTGGACTTTAAGAAAAAAAAGGGGCATTCATGAAAAACATAAGTAATATTGGGTAAAACAAAGTAAAACCTGAATAAGCGTCTTGTATTTGATAAAAAGCCTTCAATTGACTCAAAATTTATATTATAAAAAAAAAATGATTTAGCCGAGTATTTATATGGGGGACAAACTGAAAAGTTTTCATGTTATTCCATTAAAATAAAACTTTTGTTAACATTTTTCAAGATGTTCGTAGCGTAATGACACAATGTCGGACTGTAAATACGATTGGTTGAGGGTTCGATTCCCACTTAAAATCATGATTATATTTAAACTATTATGATTTTATTCTTTCCTCTAATAAAATAAAAACCCGACGCTAGGCCACACCATTTAACTCACAATACCTCAAATTCGTATCAAAAAATGGAAAACAGAGAGTCTTAACACTAGGTTCTCTAACTACTCTGCTCAAGCATGAAACTATTTTTTTTTTAAATATAAATATATACTATGATGAAGCCAGTCGTGTGAACCCAGTCGTTGAGGCACAAGCGTGCGACTGTAAACGCGACAGATTGTGGCTTCGATTCCTACATTAGGAAATAAAAAAAAACGAAATAATATCTAGTATTTACATATCCTCGCTCTGGTAACAAAGAAAGCGCGGCGTTGAGTTCTGTCACTCAACACGCAATGTCTCAATTCGGCGGAAAGTGGGGAACGAAGTGTCTTAACACGTCGGTTCTCAGGTTTCCTCTGCCTACCCTGCTATATGCGGGATACAGCGTGAAGCTAAAAAAAATACTAACCATAGTTTCCCGCTTCTTATAACTTTTTCCACATATAGTACATAAGTACGGTTTGGGTCCTTCATGGGTCACTTCATGGGACCTAAGTGCGGGTTCATTTTCCAATTCCGTTAAGCAATAATTACACTTATAAACCCTTTCCTCCCCTTCATGACAGTTTTTGTGCACCTTTAAAAGTAAAAATGACATGTTTCAAAATTTCCCCATACATTTTATTAGGGGATTATTTCATAAAAAGCATATTATGAATTTGACTGTTTCTTTTATGCTTTAAAGAATGCACTAATAATTACAATTATTACGAATAACCCAAAAACTACTCGTCAGATTATAATTATATTTATTTGGAATTGAAATCAGAAGCACTAGTTATCATATAAAACAAAAAAATATAAAATAAAACAGGAGTATAGAACCTCTTCTTTTAATAAACAAAATATATTTAGAAAACTTATGAAAAAAATTATAATAAAGCGGGACTCAAACCCACGATTGGAGCTGTAAGAGGTACAGGTTCAAAACCCATTTTTAAATATTTTTTGAGTCTATTTATAAAACAACTATAACTTTAAAAAACAGAACGGAGTGTCTTAACACTAGGTTCTCTCTTTACCTGTAATGTTTCTATATGTAAAAAGCGTTTGTGACAAAATTCACAGGCGTGAGGTCGTTTTTGGTACATTTTCTTCTTCTTCTTCTCCGAATTCCTTGGTTTTTTAGAGAATTTCGCTAACACTTCTTTCATTTTTTTTAATCTGTAATTAATAATAATATTATTTAAAAAAAAATATATAAAAAGGTATAAAATTTACCAGCTCTGACGCCTGTTGTCTTGAGGTACAAGCGTGCGACTGTAAACGCGACAGGTTGTGGGTTCGAGTTCCACTCCATGATGTTTTTTTCATTTCTGGGTTTGGCCAACAAAGGCAAAGCGCGGCGTTGAGTTCCGCCACTCAGCGCAGGTGCCTCGATTCGCTTGAAAGTAGAACAGGGCGTCTTAACACTGAGTTTCCCTCTGCCTACCCTATCAGCGGGATACGGCGTAAGAAGCCGTGTATATACATACGGCTTTTTACGGCAACTATATTAATAATAAATATTTTCGAAAAAATTGTGGTCATAATGAATTAATAGAGAATTCCTCGCTAACACTTTTCATTTTTTTTTAATCTGTAATTACAATAATATTATTTAAAAAATATATAAAAGGTATAAAAATTTATAACTCTGACGCCTGTTGTGTCTTGAGTATACGCTGCGACTGTAAACGCGACAGGTTGTGGGTTCGATTCCCACCCATGAAATGGTTTTTTTCATTTCCGGGTTTGGCACAGCGCAAAGTTGGAAGTCCCGCCACTAATGCACAGTGCCTCGATTCGGCGGAAAGTGGGGAACGGAGTTTCAACACCAGGTTCTCTCTGCCTACCCTACTATAAGCGGGATACAGCGTGAAGTTGTATATATTAAAAAATAAAAAATAATTAGAAAATTGCTAAAATAAACAAAGTTTGATAAACAAAGTTTCCCATAACTTTTCAAAGATTTTTCATAATTTCCAATTTTGAAATATTTCAAAAAACTTTTTCAAATTAATTTATATCAAAATATTTTCAATATAATATGTACATATATATAAAACACTTACGGTTTCTTATCATCACTGTCATCATCATCATCGTCGCCATCTTTTTCCGTTTCCGATTTCACATCTTCCTTTTCGGGTTTTATTCCATCTTCTGAAATTATATGATAAAAAAATTTAAAGAAATAATGAATATAGTATTATCACATTACTTTAAAAATATATATATATTTTAAATTTTTTAATGGATAATCGATTATTTTACTGATCTGAGAAATCGATGATCCCTGCTCAGTAACATATCGATATTCGTTATACCATCACATATCGGGCACAATCTGTTAAAATGGTTCTAGGTTTAAATTTTAGATTACTATTTTCATTTCCTGGAAATTTCCTGGAGTGGGAATCAAACCCACAACCTGTTCCGTTTACAGTCGCACGCTTGTGTCTCAAGACACGACAGCCGTTTTCTCATAATTACTTACTTAATTAATAAAACAATCGATTACAAATCGACTAATAAAATCGATTAACCAACATAACCTGAAAAAACAAAATTTACACAAATATAAGCGATTAAAAAGATCAAATCTCTCAACTCACCGTTCCAAGACTCAGGGTGAGTCAACACATGCCGGTGCATCTTGCTACTGGTTATGAACCCGGCATCACATATGTAACACTTGAAGGGTTTCTCTCCTGTATGGGTCCTCATATGAACCCGCATGTAGGAGACTGTGCTCACTCTCTTTTCACATATTGGACACTTTAATTTGTCCTGTTTCGATTTTGGGGAGGGCGGGGATTCGATTTTTGGTGTGGCGGCCCACGTGTTTGATGGGAAATAGTCATCGTCTGATGGTCTGGGGAAATTTTGAAAAAGTTTTTGAAAATCTTGAAGTAAAAATTTGAAATTCTTATAAGTTTTTGAGAGAGTCTAGTATCAATCAGAACATTCCGTTCTTCACTGTCTATTGTATGAAAAGTGGCGGAACTCCACGCCGCAATTTCTATCGCCAGAGCAAAGAAATGAAGTTTATTTAAATATAATCCTTGTGCCGAGTGGGAATCGAACCCATTAACAAAATAAAGAGTTTATCTATTTATTACAGATTAATTTTATCGATATTTGAAATCGATTAGAATCGAATACAATTTCAAAAATCGATAAACTAATTGGTTTAAGAAAGTGACTTTAATTGAAATTTCAAAAATAATTAGAAATATTTTTTTGTATTAATGTTCAAAGCTATTTTATTTTACACTTTTCTCTTGCAAGCGTGAATAAAGTGACAAATCAGAAATATTTTTAAAAAATATCCTTAAATAATATAATTCTACCTATAAAAATTTTTAAAAATTAGATACTCAACATATCAATCTATACAAATACTTACACATTATCATCTTCTTCTTTAACACCTTCTTCTTGTATGTCATCACACCTATCAACATCATCACATCCATCATTACCATCATTAAAACTATCATTATTCATGTCATTATTTGTGAAATCATCATTTTCTTGTTTCACTTCCACATCCATATCGACTTTAACCTCTTCAATTTCTAAATTGAATTTATCGTCTTCTTTATTACTATTCTGAACCCAGACATCTTCTGTTTTTTCTACTTCTTTCTCCTTCTTCTCTCTCATTTGTTCCTCCTAGCTCTTTTTAAATATGGCAATATTGGGTTGTAATCTGAAATTCAAAATAAGCCGATTTCAATAAATACACTAAAAAAGTATTACGGAATAACTCAATAATTACTTGTCAAATTTTAAAGTTAAGTAATATACAAGAATTTTATTTACCGCATTCCTTAACAAAATTAATCTAAGAAACTTCGTTCCATCCGAATGTCCTTAGCCACATCTCATCTTTTTATTTAAGTAAACATTACCCCGGGCATAATCAGGCAGTCTTAAAATATACTTTTCAACTTCACTTTGTAACCTGCATATAGCAGGGTAGAGCAGAGGAACCAGAGAACCTAGTATTAAGACACTCCATTCTCTTTCAACTCAAATCGTTACTTTCACGCCGAATTGAGGCATTGCGTGATTCAGGTGGCAGAACTCAACGTCCTTTTGCCTGTTATCAAGCAAGAAATGAAAATACTAAATTTTACATTTCCTGAAGTGGGAATCGAACCCACAACCTGTTGCGTTTACAGTCACGCTTCTTGTACTCTGCGCCACGCCAGGCACTAAAATATAGACAACATTGTATTTTCATCAGATCCGGTTACGCCTTGCCCATTTTCAGCATATCCGACAAAAAATGGTCCAAGCAACTTGCAAAGTTTTATTCTTTATAGACTGATACAGAGGTGAGAAGTTAAAACATTCGCGCTCGACTAATTTTATGATTCAATTCTAAGTACCGGCAGATATTTTTTTATTTTATTTATTATTTTTACATTATTTATTTACATTTATTTATTTATTCATTTCCAACGTTGCTTGGGACATCAAGAAAATCAAAATTGTACGATAATATTGCCGCATTGATATAAAACTTTGTGTCGCGGTTATTAACATACCTCACAAGCGTTCTTACCATAACAATACAGTGCTAAAGTTGTAAATATATTAACAAAATAACATAAAGAGAAAGTAATGATAAATTAAAACAAAAAATATATATATGCAAAGTGACACAGTGAAATTACAAATTCACAAAGGTTTTGTTTGTGTGCGTGTGTGTGGTATATGTGTGTGTATGTGTGTGTGTGTGTGTGTGTGTGTGTGTGTATAGGTGTGTATGAAATGAAATTCTAAAGCTGGTTGTCGCAAAGCATAATGGGAGATGGCTGAGTATAGTTACATTTGAAATATATATTTGAAAATCATCAAACCACTGTTTCAAATTTGAAGACAGACGTGATTTTCACGTCATCTGGAGTCGTAAATGTGTTAATATAAGTGTGTCAAAGAAGACAAACTTGCAAATGCAGTTCTCCCTCTAATTTGTCATCAGGGTGTTTTTATCAAAATGTCTTGTTAGAAATTCAAATCTAGCGAAGGCCAATATTTTTTTTTAACTTCACGCGCTGTATCACATATAGCAGGAGTGAAAGCAGGGAACCAGAGAACCTAGTGTTAAGACACTCCATTCTCTTTCAACAATTCCGATCCCATTTTCCGCAAATTGAGGCATTGCGTGACTGAGTGGCGGAACAACATACTTTTGTTACCAAGCCCAAGAAATGAAAATACTAAATTTTACATTTCCTGGAGTGGGAATCGAACACAAAACCTGTCGCGTTTACAGTCGCACGCTTGTGCCTTTGCGCTGAGACAAGCGTTTTTTTATATTATTTTAACTATTGTAAAAGGAATGGGAAAATTTTGAAATATGGTAAAATTTAGAAAATTTATATTGTTATTCCTTTTTTTTATATCTATTTTTAAAAAAATATAAATTTGTACAAAATTTTATCTTAAAACACATTATTAATCATGAAAGTTAGTTGATTCATTTATTTTATGAAATTTTCAAACAAAATAAAAGAAAATATTCATTACTTACTAATATTACCTATTAAAATTAATACATTTCATGAAAATTTTCAAAAATTTCAATAACTTTCACAAAAATAACTTACCTAGAAAAATATCTATAACATATCCTGCACTGGTATCTTATTTCTAAGTGAAATCTTTTATTGTGACGTCCCAATTTACTTGCTGTTATAAATGATTGTCCACATTCCGGACATGTATATGGTTTTTCATCTGAAAAATAATTAAAAAAAGACTATATGCATAATTTGCACTTTTACATAAGGAGAACTTAGTGTCAGGACACTCTATTTTTCGTTTTCCAACTGAATTTTAGACATTGTGCGTTGTGTGGTGGAACTCAAGGCCTTGCTTTGTCTTATGAGAGTGGAGAATTGAATATATTTGACATAATTTCATTCTGGCAGGTTGGAATCAAACCCACAACCATTTGGGTTTACAGTAAGAAGCTAACACATACTAATAAAGTATTTGAAATGTAAATTGTATTTATTTGTTGTATATATTACTTAATTTATCTAACACATATACTCTACATTATCTAGTTTTGTCATTTTATGAAACAAAATATGAAATATACCGTAACATAACACCACTCTCTGTCTTCCTAAAGCAAAGAAATGAAAATAGTTTAAATATATATTTCTGAGTGTATACCAAGTGCATACAGACATTAATCTTTTATGGAGTATTTATATAATAAAAAATTTTAACACTCGTGTGAAGGTTTTACATTTATAGTTCTTGTACTCTTTTATTTAAAAATTTAAAAAAACAGGTTTATTTTTTAATATATATAATTTCTCTTAATTAAAAAAAACATACCTGTATGAGACCTAACATGTAATTTCAAATAATAACTTAAAGTAAACTGTTTTTGACACGCAAAACATTTGTAAATTTTCTGTAATTCATCATCTTTATTATCTGTGCTTTTCTTTTTATCTGTTTTACTATTGCCATTATTTTCCTTCGAACTTTGATTATCTGATTCAGTATTGTTAACAAAATCTGAAGCCTTTTCGCTACCTATATAACCTTCTTCGGGCTTTATTTCTATATCTGTCGGCATTTCTGTTTTAATAGCTCTTTTCAATTTCTTATTTTTCTTCATTTCTTTCTTCAATTTCCTTTTTTTCATTTGATTTTTTATTCTTAAGTCGTAACTCGTCACCCTCTCCTTATGTATAAGTACATGAGTGTCTAATTCATGTAAATTTTGATATGACACATTGCACAACGCACAGCCGTAAAAAGGATAATCTTTTTCAGTTATTTTCTCGGAAAAGTATTTACTCCTTTCTTTTTTAATTTTCTGTTTTGCTTTCGGCAAATCTTTATTATCTATAATATTTTCTTCCTTGTTTAATTGATTTTTTTCATTATTTGAGCTTTCTTGTGCATTTTTTATGTTAGGATTTGGTTTTGTGTAAAAGTTGTAGGCGTTTTGATATTGTTCCAAGTTAAGTGAATATGGATAAGGACCGTGTTCACCATAATTTAAATTATCATAGTTATCAAAATTATGAAAGTTATTTATACTATATTGTGATTGAGAACTTAGTGGATCTACTTCTGTTGTTATATTTGTATTCATTTTTAATCTATAAAAAAAAAAGTTTTTTTTAATAATAAATACTTTTTTTATAATAAATGTCACTAAAACAACACAATATATAATAATTTATTCATAATAATACCAAAGAAAACATTTATTTACAATAACAGAATCAAAACAAACAATTTAAAACAAAACTTTGAATATTTTAATAGGTTTTTTGAATGAAAAACAACAATTTAACTAATTGTTAGGCAGAACGTTGACAGCCTAGTACATTGCGTCAAGTAAAAATTAATCAATATGAAAAAAAAATCACCTTTATAGCGAGGGCCGTCAGAAAAAAAACGAAGTTTTCGTCAACACACACTTTTTTACACAGAAACAAGCATTTTTAGAATTAAATTTGATTTTTCAACACATATATAAAAGGGTAGTATTTATGAGTTCAAGTTTTGGACATTTGTAATAACAAAAAGTTTATTTTTTTAATAAATACAATGATAATAAAACACTTCACATTTTTTTTCTCGCGTGACTGGACTTTGGTGGCAGCGGGTGTTGCCATGTGAAGGAAATTACCCCGATTTTAGATTTTGTTTTTATTATTTTTATGAGGATAGCTTTACACATTTTTCCACATAGCAGGGTAGTCGTAGAAAAGAGAACCTAGTGTTAAGACATTCCGTTCTCTATTTGAGTTCTGCATCCAATTAAGAGTTAAGCGGCGGAACATAACGCCGCGTTTTATCTTACTAGAGTGGGGAAAAAAAGAATATAAATGTAATAATTACCTCAAGTGGAAATCAAGCAAACACAACCTAGCATCTGTAGTAAGACGCTGATAATTTTATATTAAAAAGAAATTAATGATTTTATCCATTTATATAACAAGAGGAAACACTATAAATGTACACCATTATATTCTTTCGAATTCTAAATCCTAAAGACTATGTTTGTCTCTTTTTAGTGTTGCTTTTTCGTTACACCTTGTTTGAAATCACAAGGATTCTATAAGTTTCACTCAAAAAATAAAAGGTAAGTAAAAATTTTCCCTTTAATAAAACATATTTATTGCAATGGCAACTGTGACATTATACTGTCAAATTTATTACGTTCTGAATTTTTATTTGAAAGAATTTTTAAAAGTATTTATAAAAGTTTTTTTTTACAATAAATTAAATATAATATCTCTTTTCTAGTTAAAGAGTTAAAATATCCCAAATTTGTTTATAAGTTTGCTTTTAATAATTAAAATAATATATATTGCAAAGGCCATCATGGCGCAGTGGGACAGCATGATTGTAAACGAGGTTGGGTGTGGAATCGATCCCTACTCGGGGACTATAAATTTAAATGACTTTCATTGTTTCGCTATATCAATAACGCAGCGTAGAGTTCCGCAAATCAACACGCAACATATCGAATTCGAACGATAAATGAAAAAGAACTCTCAGTTTAGGTCAATTCTCTAAATGTGGCGCTTCGAGAATGCCAGTTGAGCACAAACCACTTTGTCAATGTCACGTTGTATAGAGAACACACTAAGGAGGTTAGAAGAACTCTAACAACGTTATCTCTACTTTTTTTTATGGGTAACGGATGGCAAACGAGCAGAAGGACCACCTGATGGTAAGTGGTTACCTTCGCCCATGAACATCTACAACACCAGAGATGTTGCAGATGCGTTGCCAACCTAGAGAATATAGATGGAAGGGGAAGACAATGTAGTAGTCCGCTATCAGAACCACTACATTTTGGGGAACGGATAGGTGGGAAAGGGGAAAATCTGGCTTACGTGCTATCGAACCGGAACACATCATAAGATATTTGGCAGTTCGTATTTGACATGATAGTGGTCACGAGCCAATCGGACGAACCTTCTACCACCTGCCTACTGGGATACCCGCCTCTTACGGGGCGCTACACAGCGGCGGAGGGGAATTGTATTCTAACCCCGTCCCCTCACAGGGAAAAACTTACCCTCCCATGCAAGAAAAAGCGTGAAGCTACATTATCGTTATTATATTATTAACCACCTTCAAAAAAAAAGAGGGTCTCAATTCAATTGCTTTTTTTAATGTATAATAACGTGTTAACAATATTTATTCGCCTGTCGTGGCGCAGAGGCACAAGTATTCGACTGTAAACGCGGCAGGTTGTGGGTTCATACACACTACAGGAAATGAAAATATTAAATTATATTTAGTATTTTCATTTCCCACTTTCCAAGCCGGATTGAGGCACTGCGCGCTGAGTGGCGGAACTCAACGCCGCGCTTTGCCTTTGTTTTTTTTTTTTTTATGGAAAGGACAAGGCAAACGAGTTGCTCCGGGTCACCTGATGGTAATGATCCTCGCCGCCCACGGCTCCGTAACCAGAGGAGCTACAGGTGCGTTAAGCCGGCCTTTGAGGTGGGAGTAGGCGCGCTAGCTGCGTACCATTTCGTATCGACCTGAAAAAACCGTAGGTAGGCCATTCCACAGTTCAGTGGCACGTGAAGGAAAGTGCGGTGTTGAGTTCCGCTATTCAGCACGCAATGCCTCACCCGGCGGTAAGGGAACAGAGTGTCTTAACACGGCGGTCTCCCTTTGTGTTCCCTTTACCATCCTGGTGTGTGGATACAGCGTGAAACGCAAAAAAAAAGAAAAAAATGTCCATATCGTTAAATCGTCGTAATGGGGGAAAGTGGGGAACGGAATTGTTGTAAGAGAACGGATTGCCTTAACACTAGGTTCTCAGGTTCCCTCTGCCTACCCTGCTGTATGTGAGTGATACAGAAGCGTGAAGTTAAAAAAAAAGTGAAGTTAATTCGTCAACGTTTAAGGATATTGTTCGTCGTTTGATCGTGCCAACAGTAATATGACATATTTTTATTAAAATACAAAAAAATGCACTAGTTTCAGAAAATCTAATAAATGCGCCATAAGTGTCTTATAAAACACTACTTATTACATCAATACGCACAAACTTACGTAAAAGGTGTTACCAATATATATAATTTAATTATAATAATCTTTAAATCGCTCTGCAAATGTTACTTAGAGGTCATCGTGTGTGTGTAACAGCGTGTGACTGTAAGCGCGATGGTTCTGGGTTCATATACATGAGGGGGAATACATACATACTCGTACATACATACATAGCTTCACGCTGTATCCCGCATATAGCAGGGTAGGCAGAGGGAACCTAGTGTTAAGACACTTCGTTCCCCACTTTCCGCCGAATTGAAAAGAGTTTTATCTATCTATCTATCCTTTTCTTAAAATGTGGTGGTGCCTATGGCGGACTGCCGCGGCCACTACATTATTTTCTCCCCATACATAGGGTAGATGGAAATCTACCCTCTAGGCTGGCAACACATTTACAATTTCTCTGGTGTTGTAGATGTCTATGGGCGAAGGTAACCACTTACCATCAGGTGATACTTCTGCTCGTTTGCCATCCGTTATCAATAAAAAAATTAATAAGAAAAAGTAAAATTCCTTATAAAAAGGAATAATTCATTCAAGAACATGTGATCTGATTCAAAACAACTTTTGTATTGTATTCAATGAAATAACTAAGCGATTCTCTGTATGTGTTAACCCATTTCAAAAGGAAGTCATCGTGACGCAGAGGTGCATGCGACTGTAAACGCGACAGGTTGTGGGTTCGATTCCCACTCCAGGAAATGTAATTTAGTATTTTCTATTTCCTGGGTTTGGTAACAAAGTAAAGTGCGGCGTTGAGTTCAGCCATTCAGCACGCAATGCCTCAATTCGGCGGTAAGTGGGGAACAGAGTGTCTTAACACGGCGGTTCTCAGGTTCCCTTTGCCTACCCTGGTGTGCGGGATACAGCGTGAAACGCAAAAAAAAAGAAAAAAAATTGTCCATATCGCTAAATCGTCGTAATGGGGGAAAGTGGAGAACGGAATTGTTGTAAGAGAACGGATTGCCTTAACACTAGGTTCTCAGGTTCCCTCTGCCTACCCTGCTGTATGCGGGATACAGCGTGAAGTTAAAAAAAAGTGAAGTTAATTCGTCGACGTTTAAGGATATTGTCTTCGTCGTTTGATCGTATAGTAAAATATGGTGTCCATATGTAATAGTTATTTTTATATCCAGAACATATATAAATGACATAATTATTATTATTTTTTAATTTTTTTTTAGTTTAACGCTGTATTGCGCATATAGTGGGGTAGGCAGTGGAAAGCTGTGAACATAGAGTTAAGACACTCTGTTCTCTTTCAACAATTCCTGTTACCCAATTATACCACATGTAGTAAAATGAAATTAATTTAAATATAATGACTACCTCGAATGGAAATCGAACCTATAACCAATCGCGTTTACAGTCTTACACTAGCCAACATATACAAAAACCTTTTTTTATACTTATTTTACAAGGCAAAGCGCGGCGTTGAGTTCCGCCACTCAACACGCAATGCCTATGTACTATATGCGGGTTACAGCGTGAAGATAAAAAAAAACAAGTACATTTCTTTTTTTTTTAACTTCACGCTGTAACCCGCATAGTGCAGGGTAGGCAGAGGGAACCATAGTGTTAAAACACACCATTCTCTTTCAACAATTCTGTTTCCCATTTTCCGCCGAATTGAGGCATTGCGTGCTAAGTGGCGTAACTCAACGCCGCGCCTTGTTGTATATAATATTTAGCTCCTTACAATTATTTTACGTTATAATTCACACACAACAACTAACAATGAACTAAATAATTTCGTTTCACGATAAACATTAAAAACTCGATATAAAACTAAACACGCAGTCAATAAAATTGAAAATTCAATATATTACCTTGTTTAAATTGATAAACTTGTTTTGTATGAGATGAAAATTCCTAACTTCACTTTTATTCTAAAGTTAATATTATTTTCCTTCTATTAAAGTCTATATTACTATAAAAACCAGTTAATATATTGAATATATTCAAAATGGCGTATGTTTATTTGTTATTTATACAAAATATATCTTAAGTAAAAACAAATAAAGTTGATTTTACAATAAATATATATCTATCGTTCGAAGTAATGTTACACTTTGACAATCAGTAGCGCGGGAAATCGCGTATCGGATGGACGTATTAAAAAAAAAAAATTGTCAAAGGAAAGTGTTTATAAGTCCTAAAGTTTATTTATTTTTTATTAGGACATAATAATTATTATTATTATAGTGAATTTAGTGTTGTTCTGTGTTTGTTAGATTTGAAGTTTAAAATGGCGCTGTGTAAGTCCTTTGTTTATATTTTGTAGGCTGAATGTTGTGTGTCGTAATAAATTGCTTTTTTTTTATTGGTGTCAAAATAGAAGGTCTCAATATTAATTTAGTTTGCAATTATGTAGTTTCTTATGTAATGATATAATTTGATTTAAGTATATAGTATTATTTTTTTTTAGGCTAGAAAAACATTTTCAAATAAAAAGTTTAATAAATAAATATATATATTATTTTTTCCTAAAACAAATTAAAAAAAAAGACAAAAAATATAATTCTTTTAAGTAAAAAACATACTTATATTCTTATAATAAGCGCCATTAAGCCTTACTTATTTTTAAAAACATATTTTAACTTTTTCATACAAATGATATACCGCGTGGGCCGTATAAAATTATATCTTTGCCCCTCTTTGTAACGTTTGTCCCTCATCTATTGTGCCTAACAACAAGATAACCTATCTTCCTAGTTAGTTACATACATACAGATAGATATCTATATATAAATACGTGAAGCAAAAACTTTGGACCCCTTTTTATAAAAAATACGCCGACGAAGGAGCTTGAAATTTGGCACACTTACGGTTTATATAGAGAAGGAGTGCAGAATGCTAACATTTTTTTTAAAATAATGCATAATAAATATATTAAATTAATAATATACACGTTACACACAGTACCTTGGTTTGACATCCATGTTTATATAACGTGAAATATACATACATATATTGCCAAAAACAACGTGTTATTAACACTTCAACGGGGACACATAAATATACTTCACGCTGTATCCTGCACATAGCAGAGTAGTCAGAGGGAACCAGAAAACCTAGTGTTAAGACACTCCGTCCTCTTTGGACACTTCGGTTCCCTATTTTTCCTGTCGTTTCCTGTAGTGGCGCAGAGGCACAAGCGTGTGACTGTAAACATGACAGGTTGTGGGTTCGATTGCCACTCCAGGAAATGAAAGTATTAAATAATATTAAGTATTTTCATTTCACTCAACACGCAATGGCTCAATCTGGCGGAAAGTGGGGAACGGATTTGTAGAAAGAGAACGGAGTGTCTTAACACTAGGTTCTCAGGTTCCCTCTGCCTACCCTGCTATAAGCGGGATACAGCGTGAAGTTAAAAAAAAAAAAGAGAAAAGAAAAAAAAATCCTCGCTCTAAAAACAATTCAAAGCGCGGCGTTGAGTTGCGCCGCTCGGCACGCAATGCCTCGATCCGGCGGAATATGGGGAACAGAAGTTTTTTATAT
Organism: Philaethria dido; assembly: GCA_033558755.1. Lineage (NCBI taxonomy): Eukaryota > Metazoa > Arthropoda > Insecta > Lepidoptera > Nymphalidae > Philaethria > Philaethria dido. The sequence continues at coordinate 101,852 of JAKGSA010000738.1, forward strand.
GTGTTACTACGGTAACACATATAAAAAATATACGTATTTTTTTACTAGGTGAACCAATTTTAATTAAACTTTTTTTTTATGATAACTAGTTCTTCTGATGTGGTCCCATTTACATTTAGTTAAAAGATCGGAAAAATAGTGTTTGAGTTATTCGTAATAATTCTTCTGATGTCCCGTTTTCACTAAGCAATATTTGTACTTTTTAGTACACTTTATTTGAAGTTAGTTTTCTTTTTTTTTTTTAAATTTTAATTATTATTAATAATACGCGGCGTTGAGTTCCGCCACTCAGCACGCAAAGCCTCAACTCGGCGGAAAGTAGGGAACGGAGTGTCCTAACATTTCCCTCTGCCTACCCTGCTATATGCGAGATACAGCGTGAAGCATATCATTCTTGTAAAATGCCATCTAATACGCAAGGCATCAGAAAATACATTTCTGGTAACAAGGCAAAGGGCGGCGTTGAGTTCCGTCACTCAGCTCGCAATGTCTCAATTCGGCGGAAAGTGGGAAAGGGAATTGTTGAAAGAGAACAGAGTGTCTTAACAATAGGTTCCCTCTGCCTATCCTGCTATATGCGGGATACAGCGTGAAGCTAAAAAATAACTATCCTACTAATTATCTGGGAAAAGTGAAACTTTTTTTTTCATCGAATATTTTTTTTGCGTTGTTTCAAATGCCAGAGTTAATAACAGTCTAGAGTCACCTTCAGGCTTTAGTGGTCAGCTGTTAATGTAAGGAAAAACATGATTTTATTCTACAAATTCATAGCAAATTACCAATGGCGAGATGTCCATACAACACGGTTCCCACCGGCTTACCTTTTTTAAACGACAATAAATTTTTTGGAAAAATTTGGGAGCGAAATTTTTAAAATAACTAAACTAATAATTTTTTTAAAATAATAAAAAAACCGCTCGCCAGGAAAATATTGGGTATAAAATTGCAAAAAAACAAGCTCTGACATCTAAACCCCTTAAAAAAAAATTCATCTCCAAAATTCCAAAGTGAAATTACTACATAACATTATACCGGCTTCCCCAAATACACCAACTCCCCTAAATACGAGTATACCGGCTCCCCTATATATACTGGCTTCCCTAAATATATTGGCTTCTCTCTCGGCTATCGGCGCTCCCATCTGAAAATTAGGTTGGCAACGCATTTACAATACCTCTGGTTTTATAGATGTCTATCGGCGAAGGTGACCACTTACTTAGGTGGTACTTCTGCTCGTTTGCCATCCTTCGTCAATAAAAAAAATGTGTATGTAAGTTTGTGTGTAACGCTCTCACGCCAAAACTACTCAACCGATTACAACCGATCACATATTCTTAGAGGTATTAAAAAGGATATAGAATACTTCATATTAAAAAAAATATTTTGGTAGACATTTTTTTTTTTAACTTGACGCAGTATCCCGCACATAGGCAGAGGGAACCCGAGAATCTAGAGTTAAGACACTCCGTTCTCTTTCAACAAATCCGTTCCCCACTTTCTGCCAGATTGAGGCATTGCGTGTTGAGTTGCGGAACTCAACGCAGCGCTTTGCCTTGTTACCAAACCCAGAAAATGAAAATACATAATTTCCTGAAGTGGGAATCGAACCCACAACCTGTCGCTTTACAGTCGCACGTTGTGCCTTTGCGCCACGACAGGCGTATGTTTATTTGACATTGTTTGTCAAATTTGTAAATCAATCTACTTCAAAGTGTTCAAATGAGCGCATATACGCACTATATACTATAGCATGTAGTATGGACTGACATTGACGAGCGAAGTCGTGGGTAACAGCTAGTATATATATAATATACGTATACGCCTGTCGAGGTGCAGAGGCACAAGCGTGCGACTGTAAACGCGATAGGTTGTTGGTTCGTTTCCCACTCCAGGAAATGTAAGTTTTCATTTCCTGGGTTTGGTAAAAAAGGCAAAGCGCGGCGTTGAATTCCGCCACTCAATGCCTTAATTCAGCGGAAAGTGGGGAGCAGGGTGTCTTAACACTAGGTTGCCTCTGCCTACCCTGCTATATGCGGGATACAGGGTGAAGCTATGTATGTATATATGTATTTATATTTTTTTTAATGTACATTTTATACAATGGAAGTGACTATGATCTTTGACATGTATCGACCTAATTCCCCCATTTCGACATTCCTGTAATTTTGTATGAATTATTATTAATTTATTTTATTTGTTGAGGCCCTTAGCTATTATTTTTTTTTCTATCTTCCCACGCTGTATCCCGCATTATAGCAACGAGCAAAGCCGCAGCGCTGAGTTCTCGGCACTCAGCACGCAATGCCTCAATTCAAGCGGCGGAATGTGGGGGAACGGAGTGTCTTTACACTAGGTTCCCTCTGCCCTACCCTCTTATATGCAGGATACAATGAAGTTTATTTATGTGTCCCAGATTGAAGCGTTAATAACGCGTTGTCTTTGCGTAATATATGTATGTATATGTCACTTTATATAGAAACATGGATGTTCAAACCATCGTACTGAAAAGTGTAGCAACGTTTATATTTTTAATTTAATATACTTTATGCGTTATTAAAAAAAATGTTAACATTCTGCACTCCTCCTCTATACTTAAACTATAAATTACTTAAATTTCAAGCTTAAATCTCGGCGCGTAATTTTTCATAGAAAAGATTTTTATTTTGATTTTTAACCGCATAACTTTTCACTCGATGAACCAATTTTTGATGATTCTCTTGTTATATGATGGCTACAGCTACTCAGCCCAGGACCACATTTAGAGATTTAGTTCATTATCTGACAAAACTAGTTTCTGAGTTATTCCGTAATAGTTGTATTTTTATTTGAGAGGTCAGTTTTCTTTTTTTTTATTTTAATTATTAATTTGTTTTTTTTTTCAGTAATAATCTTCAATTAATTTCAAAATGGCGACTTCTGACATCACCTTTCAAGACTTCAAACATCCTTATATTCTCGCTTTGGTGTAAGTTTTTTATGTATTATTAATTTTATACTATATTATAATAGCTGGAAACAAGGCAAAGGGTGGCGTTGAGTTCTGCCATCCATGTTGTTTGTTACTCTTTCACGCGAAAATTACAGAACATACATACATACATAGCTTCACGCTGTATCCCGCATATAGCGGGGTAAGCAGAGGCAACCTAGTGTTAAGACACTCCAATCCCCACTATCCACCGAATTGAGGCATTGCATACTAAGTGGCGGAACTCAACGCCGCGCTTTGCCTTGTTACCGAACCCAAGAAATGAAAAATTACATTTCCTGGAGTGGGAATCGAACCCACAACCTGTCGCCTTTACAGTCGCACGCTTGTGCCTCTGCGCCACGACAACCGTTAACTACTGAATGTGGACATAAGAACCTAGTGTTAAGACACTCCGTTCCTCACTATGAATGAATATGAAACTTTACAGTAATATAACTTGTACATCAAAATGCGCGGCGTTGAGTTCCATCACTCAACAATGCCTCAATTCGGCGGAAATTGTGGAAAGGAGTGTCTTAACACTAGGTTCCCTCTGCCTACCCTGCTATATGTGGGATACAGCGTGAAGCTATGTATGTATGTACATCAAAGAAACACATAGTGTAGTTTGACCATAATGTCATGATATTTTTATTACCCATTTACTTAGTGATTAAGATAAAACATGATTATGTAATTTCTGTATATATACTTTAATTCAATCGATTCGGTTGAAAGTGGGGAACGAATATTTTAATAGAGCGGAGTGTCTTAATACTAGGTTCTCAGGTTCCCTCTGCCTACTCTGCTATGTGCGGTTTTTTTTTTGCGCGAAGCTAAAAAAAAGTCTTCTTACGTTGATAAATGATATATCGCACCTTTAAAATTATAGCGATCTTTAACAAATATACATTTTTGGGAAACGTCAATATAGATTTGTATATTTAAGTTTTTAAAAGTTTAAGTTTTTTAAAAAAAATCATTATTTTAATTTATATTCTTGTTTCAATCTATGTCGATAAACAAGGCAAAGCGCGGCGTTGAGTTCCGCCACTCAATACCTCAATTTGGCGGAAAGTGGGGAACTGAGTGTCTTAACACTAGGTTCCCTCTGTCTATCCTGCTATGTGCGGGATACAGCGTGAAGCTATGTATGTATGTTTTTTTTTAAATTTCACGCTGTATCCCACATATAGCAGGGTACCTAGTGTTAAGACACTCCGTTCTCTTACAACAATTGCGTTCCCCACTTTCCGCCAAATTCAGGCATTCCTACTCCAGGAAATGTTAGTATTTTCATTTCGTGGGTTTGGTGACAAGGCAAAGCGCGGCGTTGAGTTCCGCCACTCAACACGCAATGTATGTATAATTATAAAGGTGCGATATACAGGTGTACTGTAGTATAAAAATATTAGGTAAGAATCATTTGACAAGTGAGAACACATCGTGAATAGTAATAATGTATTTGGCACAAAAATGTATGACCTTCGCGTTACGTAAGTTGAATGTTGAGTGAAATTGGAATCGTTTAAAAAAAATATCACGTGTTGTTATCTGTATTCAATTTCTTAGGGAATTAAAAAGTATTGTTTGTTTATAAAAAAAAAGAAAAGTTGACAGATGTCAACAAAGGAATTCATAAATTTATTTGTTTTTTTTTATATATGATATTGTTGTGGTTGTAATATGATCCTATTTAAATTTAGTTGATATTTGACGAGTAGTTTTCGAGTTATTCGTAATAATTGTTCTTTTTAGCGTATATTTTTGAAATCAGTTTTCTTTTTTTGTTAAAATATTAGTTATAAGTTATTATTATTGGTAGAAACAGAGTGCCTTAACACTAGGTTCTCATGTTCCCTCTGCCTATCCTGCTATATGCGGAATACAGCGTTAAACTAAAAAAAATATTGGTTGATAAATAATTAATAATAATAATTACTAAAGTAAATATAACATAAATACATACATAGGTATATATAAGGTTCACGCTGTATCCCACATATAGCAGCGTGGGCAGAGGGGACCTAGTGTTAAGACATTCTGTTCTCCCGGTTACGTATTGTGCTAATTTCACGCTGCTTATCCACATAGCAGGGTACCTGAATGTTAAGACACTCCGTCCTCTTACAACGAATTGCGTTTCCCCACTTTCCCATAAATTCAGGCATTCCTACTCCAGGGAAATGTTAGTATTTTCATTTCGTAGGTTTGGTGACACAAAGGCAAAGCGCGACGTTGAGTTCCGCCACTCAACTTGCAATATATGTATGTATAATTATAAAGGAATTACGCGATATACAGGTGTAGTGTAGTATAAAAATATTAGGTAAGAATCATTTGACAAGTGAGAACACATCGTGAATAGTAATAATGTATTTGGCACAAAAATGTATGACCTTCGCGTTACATGGGTTGAGATGTTGAGTGAAAGTGGAATCGTTTAAAAAATATCACGTGTTGATATCTGTATTCAATTTCTTAGAATTAAAGGAGTATTGTTTTTGTTTATAAAAGAAAAGTTAGACAGATGTCAACAAAAGGAATTCCATAAATTTATTTGTTTTTATATATGATATTGTTGTGTGTGGTTGTTATATGGTCTATTAGAAATTTAGTTGAGATTTGACGAAGTTTTTCTGAGTTATTCTAAGTAATAATTGTTCTTTTTTGAGCGTATATTTTTGAAATCAGTTTTCTTTTTTGTTAAATATTATTGAATTATAGAGTTATTGTGTATTGAAATTACAGGAACAGGAAATTTGCCTTAACACTAGGATTCTCATGTTCCTCTGCCTAGCCTTGCTATCCTGCTATATGCCGGAATACAGCGTTAAACTAAGAAAAAATATTGGTTGATAAATAATTAATAGTAATAATTACTAAAGTAAATATAACATACATAGGTATATATAAGGTTCACGCTGTATCCCACATATAGCAGCGTGGGCAGAGGGGACCTAGTGTTAAGACATTCTGTTCCCCACTTTCCGCCGAATTGAGGCATTGCATGCTGAGTGGTGGAACTCAACGCCGCATTTGTTACCAAACCCAGTAAATGAAAAATTCCATTTCCTGGAGTGGGAATCGAACCCACAACCTGTCGCGTTTACAGTCGCACGCTTGTGCCTCTCCGCCACGACAGGCGTTATTTTTTTTTATAAAGTTTTTTTTCACTTTTTATTTTAAATTCATGTAAAACTATAAATTCTAGGCATAATATTTAATATTTCATGAACATATAAATAATAAATTCTTACTTAATCATCGAACATTAAATACTTTCAAAACAATAAATATTGTGTGTTGTTTGTGAAGTGAAACCTCTTTGTTACAATTTGAGAAGGATAAAACATAACATATATAGGATTTACTATGCGAAAGAGTGAGATAGTATACATATTGTTTCCTATTATACGAAGTTTTATACATTATTATTGGGAATAAAATATATAAAAAAACATACATACATACATAGCTTCACTCTGTATCCCGCATATAGCAGGGTAGGCAGAGGGAACCTAGTGTTAAGACACTCCGTTCTCACTTTCCGCTGAAATGAGGCATTGCGTGCTGAGGTGGCGGAACTCAACACCGTGTTTTACCTTGTTACCAAACGAAGTAATAAAAAATTCTATTTCCTGGAGTGGGAATCTAACCCACAACCTGTCGCGTTTACAGTCGCACGCTTATGCCTCTGCGCCACGACTGCGTTATAAAAAAAATATATAAATTATAATAAATAAATCTCAATATACATGAATTATAAAAAATATATATATTCATTTTATTTAACCTCGTAATTTCCAAGTTTCACTTCTTTATCCAAACTACAAACTTATTTTTTTAAAATAATTTAATCTATAATACATTTTTAATAAACTAGGCACAATAAAGTAATTCCTTAGGCAAAATCTAGTGTAGTCATTCAAAAGAGAATCACGTGTATCAATTGGCGCTCCGCCATTTCAATGTCAAGAGGTCATTCAACCAAAATGGCTGATATGTGATGAACTAATTTAAAAATAACCTATTTTAAACCTACGTAAAAAGCATTAAATAGTGGAATTATTACGAATAACTCAAAAACTATTTGAGATTTAAGATTTTTACTAAATTTAAATGGGACTACATACATTACTCAAAAACTCGTCAGATGTTAGCTAATTTTATATGAGACTACATATATTACGAATCCGCAACGAAGAGATACTTAGAAATACAGGTATAAGCGAGAATGTTATACTAAGAATGATGAAGAACGTGCCCAGGTGGTTTGGGCACGTCGAGAGGATGAGTGATGAAAGAATGGTGAGAAACATATGAAGCAAAGGTGAGCGCCAAGAGAGGTAAGAAGAGACCTCGGGGGACCTCCAAGAACACAGTATTAATGATACTGGAGGAAGGTCACGTAAAAAGCATGAGGACTCCCCGGAGGGCATGCATAAAGAGGTTAATGACTGTGTACGAGGCAAAAGAGTTATGCAGGGACCGTAGCGTCTGGCGCTTCGTTGTCTCTGACTAACCCGATAGGGATAAAGCGTGAAGTTAAGAACGTTAAGTAAGTACATCAGAAGTTAGTTCACTAGCTATTAAATAAAGAAAGAATCATCAAAAATTGGTTCATGTAATAAAAAGTTTTGCGGTGATACACATTAAAAAATATAGTCGAATTGAACATCTTCTCCTTTTTCAAAACTCAATTTAAAAGTAAGTAATTAAAAACATACATAGCTTCACGCTGTATCCCGCATATAGCAGGGTAGACAGAGGAAACCTAGTGTTAAGACACTCCGTTCCCCACTTTCCGCCAAATTGAGGCATTGCGTGCTGAGTGGCGCTTGTGCACGCTTGTGCCTGCGCTACGATAGGCGTTAAATAAATATGATAGATAATTAATTTAAATTTGTAGTATTTTATCGTTCAATTTCGCCAACCATTTTGCAATATTTCACGAATAACCAAAAGTCACGTTTTCATTGGATAAGTATTTTCCTTATCATTTTTTTTAGTTTCACGCTGTATCCCGCATAACTATAGCAGAGTAGGCAGATAGAACCTAAGAACCAACGTGTTAAGACACTCTATTCTCTTTCAACAATTCATTGCGTGCTGACTGGCGGAAGTCAACGTCGCGCTTTACCTTGTTACGAAATCCAGGAAAATGAAGATACTAAACTTTTTCATTTCCTGGAGTGGGAATCGAACCCATAACCTGTCGCGTTTACAGTCGCACGCTTGTGCCTCAAGACACGACAGCTTACGATCTGATTAGTTTTTGAGTTATTCGTAGTAATTTTACTCTTTAGAACATTATATTTGAAATCGTTCTTTCTTTTGTTAAAATTTTAATTATTAGCTTCAAGCATCAAACGTATACAACAGGATTTCTGGAAAAAACATAGATTCATACACCTGTCGTGGCGCAGAGACACAAGCGTGCGACTGTAAACACGACAGGTTGTGGGTTCGATTCTCACTGCAGGAAATGGAATTTTTCATTTCCTGGGTTTGGTAACAAGGCAAAGCGCAGCGTTGAGTTCCGCTTCTCAGCACGCAATGCCTCATTTCGGCGGAAAGTGGGGAACGGGGTGTCTTCACATGTCGGTTCTCAAGTTCCCTCTGCCCATCCTGCTATATGTGGGATACAGCGTGAAGCTAAAAAAGTATATGTTTAGTATTCGTGCGTTATCTTTAATTTATTCTACACGTGTTCTATTAATACAATAGTATCTTATCAGAGGAGTTGAAATAGTGATGTGCTTTGCTTTTATCGATATTATATTATATATATATATAAATAAATTTTAAATTATTTAAATTTTTAGTGTTGTGAACGTGAAGTGAAGTGCGATGTTGAGTTCCGCTACAAACAATGTGTTTTTTACATATGGAAAGCTTGAAGATTTTTTTTGTATGTTTATTTAATCTATGTCACTTTAAATGGGAATACATCAAAAGCACTAGCTATTATATAAACAAAAGTAATATCAAAATTAGTTCACCCAGTACAAAGTTATGCGATAACACACATATAAATATGGTCGAGTTGACAACCTTTTCATTTCTTGAAATTAATTAAAAATATTCCCTGCGAGGGGACGGGGTTAGAATACAATTCCCCTCCGCTACTGGGTAGCGTCCCGTAAGAGGCGGGTATCCCAGTAGGTAGGTGGTAGGAGGTTCGTCCTCCGAATGGTTCGCGGCCATTATCATGTCAATGACGAACTGCCAAATATCTAATTGTGTGTTCAAACCTTTTCCCTAATCCCCATCCTTTCTTTAGAATGTGGTGGTTCCTATGGCGGACTGCTGTGGCCACCATATGGTTTCCTCCCCTTCCATTTTTATCTTCTAGGTTGGCAATGAATTTACAACTTCTCTGGTATTGTAGATGTCTATGGGCGAAGGTAATCACTTACCATCAGGTGGATCTTCTGCTCGTTTACCTCCTCCGCTGTATCCCGCATATAGCAGGGTAGGCAGAGGAAACCTAGTGTTAAGACACTCCGTTCCCCACTTTCCGCCGAATTGAGGCATTGCGTGCTGAGTGGTGGAACTCAACGCCGCGTTTTGCCTTGTTACCAAACCCAAGAAATGAAAATAATTTTACATTTCCTGGAGTAAGAATCGATCCCACAACCTGTCATGTTTACAGTCGCGCGCTTGTGCCTCTGCGCCACGAAAGATTCTAATTTCTATTCATATTTAAAAAATATCAAATATCGGTGGAAAGTGGGTAACGAAGTGTCTTAACACTGTGTTCTCTCTGCCTACCCTGCTATATTCGTGATACAGCGTGAAGTTATGTATGTATGTAAAAAAGATATAAGTAGAAGTCGATATATCAGCTTGTTCCCTAGAATAAATATATGCGTAATAAAGTGCATTTCAAGGTTAAGAAATCCCACAAGTATTCTCATGTAAAGTAAACAATGTAATTTTATGTATTACAAATTAATTTAAGCGACTTCAAATAAATAATAATGAGATGTTTGATTTTCGCGATGCTTATACATTTTTTTTTATCTTCACGCTGTATCCCGCACACAGCAGGGTAGGCAGAGGGAACCAGAAAACCTAGTGTTAGGACACTACGTTCTATTAATATTTCCGTTGATAATAGTTCCGTTACCACAGCAGTAGTCCAGAGGTAGAAATATTTCATATTAATTATAATAAACATTTAATATTTTCACTCCCTGGAGTGAGAATCGAATCCACAACAGCCCTCAACTTTATTTTAAGTTAAAGCAAACGAAAGTTAAGGCAAACGAGCAGAAGGACCACCTGATGGGAAGTGGTTACCTTCGCCCATATACATCTACTACACCAAAGGTGTAAATACGTTGCCAATGTAGTAGTCTGCTATCGGAACCACCACATTCTGGGGAAAGGATGGGTGGGAAAGAGAAAAATCTGGCTTACAAGCCATCGAACCGGAACACATAATTTATTTAATATGTGTAAAAATCGCGAAAGTCAAAGATACATACATAGCTTCACGCTGTATCCTGCATATAGTAGGGTAGACAGATGGAGTGTTTAGACGTTCCGTTCCCCACTTTCCGCCAAATTGAAGCATTGCGTTCTGAGTGCCGGAAGTCAACGCCGCGCTTTGCCTTGTTACCAAACCCAGGAAATGAAAAATTCCATTTCCTGGTGTGGGAATCGAACTCAAACGATTTTTTTTAAAGGCGGTTAAGAAATATGATACATTTAAACACAGACGCTGTAGGTATATAATAGGAACAATCATTTTCAATTGAAATAAATTCATTCATCTACTACATACTACTATATACGGACATACGTGCAAAATCATTTCTATATATATCGTCTACCCTCGTGTCGTGTGACAGCGACTGTAGCGATTGTTATAGGTTTATACACATGAAGTGATTTTTTTTTTAACTTCACCCTATATCCCGCACATAGCAGGGTAAGCAGAGATCAAAATTAAATCAAAATCAAAATATTCTTTATTCAAGTAGGCTATTATAAGCACTTTCGAATCGTCAATTTACAAAGGTGTCAGTCGTGTCAGTCCTAACGGAAGCTACCACCGGAGAGGAAGGCAGTTCTGCTGAGAAGAGCTGGCAACAAACTCAACAGTTGCTCTTTTCAAAATAATTTTTTTACAATAAATATACAACTATGATGAGCCTCTAGTGTTAAGACACTCCGTTTTCTTTTTAAAATTAGCGTTCCTAACTTTCCACCGAATTGAGGAATTGCGTGCTGAATGGCGGAACTCAACGCCGCGATTTGCCTTGCTACCAAACCCAGGAAATGAAAAATACCATTTCATGGAGTGGGAATCGAACCCACAATCTGTCGCGTTTACAGTCGCACGCTTGTGCCTCTGCGTCACAACAGGCGTTAAGTTTCTAATTCAGGCTGAAAATGGTAAATGGAGTGTCTTGACACTAGGTTCTCTCTGATTGCCCTGCTATGCGTGATACAGCGTGAAGCTGTTTATTAACAAAATATATAATCGTCCAACCACTCTGACCGCTAAGCCATACGTTCTTATCTCACGTAGTCACTCAATTCGGCGGAAAGTGGGGAACGGAGTGTCTTAACACTAAGTTTCCTCCGCCTACCCTGCTATATGCGGGATACAGCGTGAAGCTATGTATGTATGTAACTAGACACTGCGTGGTAAGTGGCGGAACTCAACGCCGCGCTTTGCCTTATAGCGCAACATATATAAATAATGATGTTTTAAGTAACTAACTCAAGCGTAACCTCTTTGTCAAGGCTATGTAACTAGTTTGAGTATTTTATTAACTACTAGTTTGGTTCTATGGCCATTTGTAGTACTTTACTCGTTGAAAAGGGCAAAAATATAACTAATCTAGCAGTTGCCCGCGGCTTCGCTCGCGTGGTCAATGACATTCCAAGCTATATACTATAACGTACATACATACATAGCTTCACGCTGTATCCCGCATATAGCAGGGTAGGCAGAGGGAACCAAGTGTTAAGACACCCCGTTCGACGTTCCTCCGTCGTTTCTTCGTTCGGCGGAAAGTGGGGACTTTCCGCTGAATTGAGGCATTGCGTGCTGGGTGGCGGAACTCAACGCCGCGTTTTGCCTTGTTACCGAACCCAGGAAATGAAAAATTCCATTTCCTGGAGTGGGAATCGAACCCACAACCTGTTGCGTTCTTCTCGCTTCTGCCTCCAAGCCACGACAGGCCTCATATATATTTTTATATATATATTTTTTTTATTTCAGACGCTGGTGCGTATATTCCTTTTGGACGACGGCTACAGTCATTTTACATAGACTCATAACGGCGCCTTTACCACCAAGTACTGGTAAGATATCTTAAAATAAAAATAATACAAATTTTAACAAATAAAGAAAAGACACTAAAAAAGAACATTTTTTTTTAACTTCTCGCTGTATCTCGCATATAGCAGGGTAGGCAGAGGGAACCTGAGAATCCAGTGTTAAGACCTTCCGTTCCCTTTCAACAAATCCGTTCCCCACTTTCCGCCAGATTGAGGCATTGCGTGTTGAGTGGCGGAACTCAACGCCGCGCTTTGCCTTGTTACCAAACCCAGAAAATGAAAAATAACATTATTACGAATAACTCTAAAACTACTCATCAGATCTTATCTAAATTTATACCAGTACACGTTACACCAGTTATCATATACTCGTAAAGAAAGAATCATCAAAATTAATCGGTCAATGAAAGAAATGGCCATCGTGGTGCAGTGGAACAGCCTCTGGCGGTAAACGCGTTTGGTAGTAAATTCTATTCCCATCTAGGAAATGATTATATTTATATACCCTTGAGGGATATTGCTGTGTCTAGATTTCTATTATTATCCTGCTAAGCGGGAAAAAGCGTGAAAATGAATATGTTTTTTTGAGGTTCACGCTGTATCCCGCATATAGCAGGATACGCAGAGGGAACCTAGTGTTAAGACACTACGTTCCCCATTTTCCGCTGAATTGAGGCATTGCGTGCTGAGTGCGGAACTCAACGCCGCGCTTTGCCTTGTTCTATTTTAACACCAGTCGTGGCGCAGAGGCACAAGCGTACGACTGTAAACGCGACAGGTTGTGGGTTCGATTCCCACTCCAGGAAATATAAATTCAGTATTTTCATTTCTTGGGTTTGGTAACAAGGCAAAACGCGGCGTTGAGTTCCGCCACTCAACACGCAATGCCTCAATTGCCGAATTGATATAGGATAGTGGGGAACGGAATTTTTGAAAGAGAATGGAGTGTCTTAACACTATTTTCTCTGGTTCCCTCTGCCTACCCTGCTATATGCGGGATACAGCGTAAAGTTGAAAAAAAAAATTCATATATTATTTTATAAATTCAATACCAGCCTCATATTTCCAGGTACAAAAGCACCCAAACCTCGACCAGCCACATCTGATCACCTTCACCCAGATCCTCGCGTGGAGTGCGTTGTGTTACACGAGCCTGAACATCCCACCATCGATGTTATATTTGTCCATGGTTTATATGGTAAGTTCTATACAGATAAGGCGCGGCGTTGAGTTCCTTTACTTAACGTACAATGAAACGAACGGAGTGTCTAGACAATAGATTCACCATCCTTCTATCCGGGATAAAGCGTGAAGTTCAAAACCTGAGTTAATGGTTACCTGTTAATGGTAAACATCAGGCTTGATGTGGTCAAACGTAAGCCTATCATATATAATAAAAAAAATAAAGAACAAAAAAAAGAAAGCTGCTTTTTACGTAAATGCCATAGGGTTTCTGTGAGATAGTAGTACTAGTATGTGACTGTCCAATATGATAGTCAATTATTTTATTTAATACTAGATACTTATCGATATGTTATGGCCAAATTACAGAAAATCTGTGCTATTCTGATATATAATCTATATTACTGAAAAGTTTCACCTAGATTCGTTCGGTGGTTTTTACGTGAAAGAATAACAAACATTCATCCATCATCAGACTAAACTAAACTTTGAAATTATAATTATTATATTAGTACGATTGGTTTTGCCGAAGATATAAAAGAATTTCTAAAAGAGTTATGTCTAGAAATAAAAAAAATGTAAATTGACTATGATAAATGCCATCGTGTCTGTGTGGGATAGTGTTTGACTCTGTAGACGCGATGGTTGCAGGTTTGATCCTCACTTAGATAATTCATTTCCCCGGTCTTTTAAGACATATATTTTATATATACGGTTTTTGTTATTCAAAATGCATCATTAAATTCGGCCACCCATCCAATATTATCACTAATCTGACAGAACTTGGATAATATAGTGTTTAGACACTAACTTCCATTTCTCTGACGTAATAGGCAAAGTGCTTATGAAATACATAAATAGTTCCAACGTAAGAGTTAAGTAAGGTAAGACGCGTAATAAAATTACAAGCGCACGTAATCGAAGCCCTACTTGGTGCAAATATCGAATGTCAGGGTTAAGTTTGTCTGTCTGTGTATTATATATTTATTTATATATATATAAAAGAAAGTCGTGTTAGTTACACCACTTATAACTCAAGAATGGCAGAACAGATTCGGCTGAAAATTGGTAGGGAGGTAGCTTAGAGCCAGGAGATGGACATAGGATACTTTTTATCCCGTTCGACAGCGATCCCGTGTGACTTGACATGAAACGTCAGTCACTATAAAACGTGGTATAACAAAAAAGAATCAGACTTAGAATAACAAAACGCAAATGACAGCTATGTAATTGACGTAAAATGACAGCTATGTATTGACGTATGGATGACAATTTGATATTTGTAAGAAATCAATATTAAAACTATTTCTATTAAATAAATAATTAACAAGTGGATTGAAGTGAAGTGAATGTTAATTAATAATGCCGCGACCAAGACGATCGAATCTTTCCCGACAAAGCCGTAATGCAAGAAGAATACAAAATACTGCAAATGAAAGGACTGAAGAAGAACAAGAAATTGCACGTGAACAGCGCCGCGATAGTATGGCTCGACTTCGTGCTTCTCAATCACGAGAGCAAAGTGAAGCAGCCCGTGAAACAGCTCGGTTGGCAATGCAGAATCGTCGAGCGAACAACAGAAGGCAACAAATAGATAATTTGCGACGCAGAACAAGATATTTAGCTGATTTGAATCGAGCAGCGTTTCGATACGATTGCAGCAATGATTACAGCTTGCATCCTAGCGTTTGCATTGGGCAAATGGACGTTGTTTGCGAGTATTGTGGTGCATTAAAGTTTTCCGGAGAAACGCCTGGATTATGCTGCCTTAATGGTAAAGTGAAATTGCCAGTGTTGACTCCGCCACATGAGCCATTGTATTCATTGCTTTGTGGCGAAACACGAGAATCACGCCACTTTCTTGCAAATACTCGAAAATACAATAGTTGTTTCCAAATGACGTCATTTGGGGCAGACATTATCGAAGAAGGAGGATTTAATCCGACATTTAAGGTATTTATTTTTGTACTTACATAGAATGTAGTTAAAGAATAACTTACTTTATCTATTGGTATGTATTATATTTGCTAATACTGAACTCTACTCTCCCACAGAAAAAGTGTTTATAACCCAGTTAATACTGTCTGGTTTTTATTTTGTAGATACAAGGACAGATTCACCATCGAATTGGATCATTACTACCTTTCGAAGATACACAGAATAAATTTTTACAAATATATTTCATGGGCAACATGGAAGAACAACTTGATCGACGCCTAGGGATCAATGCAGGAATGAAGCGAGCAATTATTCAAGACTTGCAGTGTCTGCTTCATGAACATCATGCGTTGGTCAGGTTGTTTAAGAGTGCTTTAGAGCAAATGCCAAATGATGACTATAAAGTTGTCATCAAAGCAGATAAACGACCATCTGGAACACACGAACGCACATTTAATGCTCCAACTGTAGACGAAGTTGCCATCCTGATTGTTGGTGAACAATTGGAAAAACGCGATATTGTGCTTACACGTCGCGATACTGGGCAACTGCAACAAATATCTGAAACTCATCGATCATATGACGCATTGCAATACCCACTGATGTTTTGGCAAGGAGAAGATGGATATTATTTTAATATTAAAATGATAAATCCATTGAATGGTAAAGTATCAGTATCTTAATAATGGTTAATGTCTGTATTATGTGTCTTTGAAATGGATAATTATCAAATTTTTAATTTCAGGTGAAGAAACTACAAAGAAAGTTAGCTCAATGAATTATTATGCATATCGTTTGATGATTCGTCAAAATGCTGACAACTATTTGCTGCGGTTTCGTCGATTGTTTCAGCAGTATTGCGTTGACATGTATGTAAAAATAGAAACGGAACGTTTAACATTTATTAGGTTGAATCAAGCCAAACTGCGTTCTGAGGAGTACATCCATTTACGTGATGCAGTTAGTACTGAAGGAAATGCAGCTAATATTGGTCGATTAACTATTCTGCCGGCGACGTACATTGGTAGCCCACGTCATATGCATGAATATGCACAAGATGCAATGACATATGTTCGTCATTACGGCCGGCCAGATCTCTTTATTACTTTTACCTGTAATCCAAAATGGATAGAAATTACTCAATTGCTGCTTCCCGGACAAACATCAAATGATAGACACGACATCACAGCACGTATATTCAGGCAAAAAATTCGGTCCCTGATGAACTTTATTGTTAAACAACGCGTCTTTGGAGATACTCGATGCTGGTTATATTCAATCGAATGGCAAAAGCGAGGCCTACCGCACGCGCACATTCTTATTTGGTTAGTGGAAAGAATTCAGCCTGACCAAATAGATGATATCATATGTGCCGAGATTCCTGATCATGAAGTCGATCCAGACCTACATGATGTTGTTACTACTAATATGATTCATGGACCGTGTGGTGCCATCAATCCCCAATCACCTTGCATGGTCGATGGAAAGTGCTCTAAACGATATCCACGGAAATTAACGGCGGAGACTGTCACTGGCAACGATGGGTATCCGCTGTATCGGCGTCGATCACCAGATGACAACGGTCGAACTGTCACAACGAAAGTGAAGAGAATGGATTTCGTTGTCGACAACAGTTGGATTGTTCCATATTCGCCACTTATTTCTAAAACGTTCAAGACACATTGCAACGTTGAATACTGCAATTCAGTTAAATCCATAAAATATATTTGCAAATATGTCACGAAAGGCAGTGATATGGCGGTTTTTGGATTGCAATCCTCAAATACCAACGATGAAATTTCACGCTATCAAGTTGGTCGTTATGTGAACTGTAATGAAGCGATTTGGCGTATATTCGCATTTCCAATTCACGAACGTCATCCTACTGTTATACATTTGGCGGTGCATCTGGAGAATGGTCAACGAGTATATTTCACGGCTTCGAATGCTACGCAACGTGCTGAAACACCTCCAGCAACTACATTGACCAGTTTTTTTGCAATCTGCCAAAGCGATCAGTTTGCACGAACTTTGCTTTACTCGGAGATGCCACGTTATTATACTTGGAATGCTTCATCCAAGAATTTTCAAAGACGGAAGCAAGGTGATGCGGTTCCTGGGTATCCAGATGTGCGTTCTACTGATGCTCTTGGTCGTATGTATACAGTTCATCCAAAGAATGATGAATGTTTCTATTTGCGGTTGTTGCTGGTAAATGTGCGTGGGCCAACTTCATTTGAGACACTACGAACTGTTAATGGTGTAATATTCCCAACGTATCGTGCTGCATGTGAAGAATTGAACTTATTAGAAAACGATACCCATTGGGATACGACAATCGCTGAAGCCATTATCTCTGCATCTCCAAGTCAGATACGCACATTATTCGCTATCATAATTTCGACATGTTTTCCATCAAACCCATGTAACCTGTGGCACAAATACAAGGATAGTATGTCAGAAGATATTTTACATCAAAGTCGTGTCAGTTCCAGAAATCACGATATTGAGATGAATGAAGAGATACATAATCGTGCTTTACTCTTGATCGAAGATATGTGTTACCTCATGTGCGGTAATTTATTAATCAGGTTAGGAATGCCAGCGCCAAATCGTGAAATGAATGACGCATTTAATCGAGAATTGGAACGGGAACGTGAATATGATCACAAGGAATTAGATTTAGTAGTTCAAAGGAATGTACCCCTGTTGAATAACCAACAAAAGGAAGTTTATGATACTTTAATGAAGGCAATCGCTGATGAAAATGGTGGTTTATATTTCCTAGATGCCCCTGGTGGAACTGGCAAGACATTCCTTATGTCATTAGTTTTAGCAACTGTTCGGGCGAGATCCAACATAGCGGTTGCAGTTGCTTCTTCTGGAATAGCAGCCACATTGTTAGAAGGATGCCGTACGGCTCATTCAGCATTCAAATTACCGTTAAATCTTCAAACTATTGAAGAACCAACGTGTAATATTGCAAAACACTCAGCAATGGCCAAAGTTTTAGCGGCATCGAAAATCATCATCTGGGACGAATGCACAATGGCGCATAAACGTGCATTAGAAGCACTTAACCGAACATTAAAAGATTTACGCAATGACTCGAGATGTTTTGGAGGAGCAATGATTTTACTGTCTGGCGATTTCCGCCAAATACTGCCAGTAATTCCAAGATCTACGGCTGCCGATGAAATAAACGCTTGCCTCAAATCGTCAAATCTATGGCGCTATGTGAAGAAACTGCACCTGACAACAAACATGAGAGTTACATTGCTTAATGATACATCTGCTGAAGATTTCTCGGAGCAATTGCTGACTATCGGTAATGGTCAAGTACCTGTCGATGAATTGAGCGGATTAATATCATTTCCAAATAATTTTTGTAATTTTGTCTCATCAAAAGACGAACTTATCAACAATGTATTTCCAAATATTATTTCTAACTACAAAAATAATGAATGGTTGAGTGAGCGAGCAATTTTAGCGGCTAAGAATAAAGATGTAGATGACCTGAACTACATAATTCAAAATAAGATCATTGTTCCAATGATCTTATTTTGAATTATGTAGTTCAGGTCATCTACATCTTTATTCTTAGCCGCTAAAATTGCTCGCTCACTCAACCATTCATTATTTTTGTAGTTAGAAATAATATTTGGAAATACATTGTTGATAAGTTCGTCTTTTGATGAGACAAAATTACAAAAATTATTTGGAAATGATATTAATCCGCTCAATTCATCGACAGGTACTTGACCATTACCGATAGTCAGCAATTGCTCCGAGAAATCTTCAGCAGATGTATCATTAAGCAATGTAACTCTCATGTTTGTTGTCAGGTGCAGTTTCTTCACATAGCGCCATAGATTTGACGATTTGAGGCAAGCGTTTATTTCATCGGCAGCCGTAGATCTTGGAATTACTGGCAGTATTTGGCGGAAATCGCCAGACAGTAAAATCATTGCTCCTCCAAAACATCTCGAGTCATTGCGTAAATCTTTTAATGTTCGGTTAAGTGCTTCTAATGCACGTTTATGCGCCATTGTGCATTCGTCCCAGATGATGATTTTCGATGCCGCTAAAACTTTGGCCATTGCTGAGTGTTTTGCAATATTACACGTTGGTTCTTCAATAGTTTGAAGATTTAACGGTAATTTGAATGCTGAATGAGCCGTACGGCATCCTTCTAACAATGTGGCTGCTATTTCAGAAGAAGCAACTGCAACCGCTATGTTGGATCTCGCCCGAACAGTTGCTAAAACTAATGACATAAGGAATGTCTTGCCAGTTCCACCAGGGGCATCTAGGAAATATAAACCACCATTTTCATCAGCGATTGCCTCATTAAAGTATCATAAACTTCCTTTTGTTGGTTATTCAACAGGGGTACATTCCTTTGAACTACTAAATCTAATTCCTTGTGATCATATTCACGTTCCCGTTCCAATTCTCGATTAAATGCGTCATTCATTTCACGATTTGGCGCTGGCATTCCTAACCTGATTAATAAATTACCGCACATGAGGTAACACATATCTTCGATCAAGAGTAAAGCACGATTATGTATCTCTTCATTCATCTCAATATCGTGATTTCTGGAACTGACACGACTTTGATGTAAAATATCTTCTGACATACTATCCTTGTATTTGTGCCACAGGTTACATGGGTTTGATGGAAAACATGTCGAAATTATGATAGCGAATAATGTGCGTATCTGACTTGGAGATGCAGAGATAATGGCTTCAGCGATTGTCGTATCCCAATGGGTATCGTTTTCTAATAAGTTCAATTCTTCACATGCAGCACGATACGTTAGGAATATTACACCATTAACAGTTCGTAGTGTCTCAAATGAAGTTGGCCCACGCACATTTACCAGCAACAACCGCAAATAGAAACATTCATCATTCTTTGGATGAACTGTATACATACGACCAAGAGCATCAGTAGAACGCACATCTGGATACCCAGGAACCGCATCACCTTGCTTCCGTCTTTGAAAATTCTTGGATGAAGCATTCCAAGTATAATAACGTGGCATCTCCGAGTAAAGCAAAGTTCGTGCAAACTGATCGCTTTGGCAGATTGCAAAAAAACTGGTCAATGTAGTTGCTGGAGGTGTTTCAGCACGTTGCGTAGCATTCGAAGCCGTGAAATATACTCGTTGACCATTCTCCAGATGCACCGCCAAATGTATAACAGTAGGATGACGTTCGTGAATTGGAAATGCGAATATACGCCAAATCGCTTCATTACAGTTCACATAACGACCAACTTGATAGCGTGAAATTTCATCGTTGGTATTTGAGGATTGCAATCCAAAAACCGCCATATCACTGCCTTTCGT
>JAKGSA010000739.1:0-16320 GCA_033558755.1 Philaethria dido
ACAAGATATATTTTTTTAAGAGGGCAGAATAAATCATGCATTTACATGTTAAAATATGGTACATTCATAGCTATTATATAAAAAAGAACTATCAAAATTGGCTTACGGAGTGAAAAGTTACGCGATAACACATATAAAGAATATGCCATAAGTAACATAAACAGTAAGTGAGATAAAACGTGTCGTTGAATTCTACCAATTAACTACTCTGGGTGAAAAGCGAGGAAAGATGCTGCTACGTGGGACAAAAACTTGAAGCTGAAAACAAAAGAAAAACATAATAATGGTATCACAGTAAGACTGTGTCTAATATGCGATGATTGTGGGTTCGATTCCCATTCTAGGGAATGAAAATTAAAAAATAATATTTAGTATCCTCATTTCCTCGCTCTAACAAACAAAGCCAAGCGCCACCACTCAGCACGCAATTCCTCAACTCGGCGGAAATGTGTACCGGAAATGTTAAAAGAGAACGGAGTGTCTTAACACTTGGATCTCTGATTCCATCTGCCTACCCTACAACTGCGGGGTACAGCGTGAAGGTAAAAAATATATATTTAAACTCTACTTTTTCCTCTAGATCCACCTGGTCCAGCTAAATTAACTTACTCTCCGTGGCGAGTTATAAAGGGCAAGTCGTTAGTACTAACGTGTAGTATAGAAGAGAAGGGACGACCGGAAGCTCACAGGTAATATGAATTAAAATTATCATAGCTATAAGTACTTGAGCCTCATGTGAACGTGATCTAAGCAATATTACCAATACATGAACTTAATAACACAAGGAGTTACACGTTGAAGTGGTCGCGGGCACAGCTATTGGCAATAATATTGTGCGGTTCCGTATTGCTATATTTTTCAACAGTATTGTAGATTGTAATATTAAATTTCCCTACTAAATATGAAGTTAATCTATCTGTTACATTAAAACCACTGAACCGTGAGAGAGCACATAGGCTACTTTTTCTTACGAAAAACGACATAAATGCGAACGAGGTCGCGGGCAACAGCTAGTATTTAAATAAATTCTTCGCTACCCACAAATAAAAAAAAATCGCAATGTTAAAGTTTCTAATTGAGGTGGGAAAAGAAGAACATAATGTTGTGAGAGGCCAGTTGTGGCGCATGTGAGCGACTGTTTTGTTTTGAAGCGCTCAGATTTTGGGTTCGATTCTCAGTCTATTAGAATCCAGAAATTATTATTTAATATAACGACTGTCGTGGCGCGGAGGCACAAGCGTGCAACTGTAAACGCGACAGGTTGTGGATTTCGAGACACACTCCAGGAAATGGAATTTTTAATTTCCTGGGTTTGGTTTGGTAAGAAGGCAAAGCGCGGCGTTGAGTTCTGTCACTCAGGACGCAATGCCTCAATTCGGCGGAAAGTGGGGAACGGAGTGTCTTAACACTAGGTTCCCTCTGCTTATCCTGCCATATGCGGCTATGTGGGATACAGCGTGAAGCTATGTATGTATGTAAACACTAATTACAGTAAACTGCCCTTGTAAGGTAAAAAAAATGCTTTTATAGTACACCGGCGATCACACTTTTGTTAGGTTATTTCTATTTACCCTCATATATTTAAAATTTTGTTAACACATTATTTCATAATGATATTTTCTTTCCAGGTGTGCCTTCGTTTCCTCGATATGTCGAACAGCTGGAGTGGTGTCATACGTTTTGGATTCACCACCAACGACCCAACATCCGTCGCCCACATGCTCCCTAAATATGCCTGTCCAGACCTCACAAATAAACCCGGAAATTGGGCCAAGGCTTTAGGCGAAAGATTCTGCGAAAAGGATAACATTTTATATTACTACGTCAATTCCGCTGGTGATGTACACTTTGGGGTTAACGGAGAAGATAAAGGCCTATTCTTTTCGGGAGTTGACACGAGAAGTCCTCTTTGGGCGTTAGTCGATGTTTATGGTAACTGTACAGCAGTTCAATTTGCTGATCCAAGAGTTCCAAACCTAGTTAGAAGATGCACACAAAGCCCGGTCGCAGAGGAATCTGACAGATTAGTCAGTAGCATGCGTTCACTCTCCGTCGAGGAACCCCTTCCTCCGCCTAGATACCAAAATCCGCTAGTTCCGCTAAGCCTACACAGAACAAAAGGAAGGAATGTCCAATTTATCAATGATAGAGGCGTCGCTGCCAGGATTGAGGCAGAATTTTGCCAAGGATACGTGTTTACAGCTCGCCCTATGCGCCCCGGACAAACTATAGTAGTACAAATATTGGCCACGGAATCAGCTTACGCGGGCAGTTTAGCTATCGGCCTGACTTCTTGCGATCCGGGGACATTGAGACCCTGTGATTTACCAGATGATGCCGAACAATTATTAGATCGTCCGGAATACTGGGTTGTGAGACGTGATGCGGCTAACGGACTCAGAAGAGGCGATGAGTTAGCTGTCACTCTGACGATAGACGGTGAAGTTCGCGTCAGTAGAAACGGCTCGAGTCCTGTGACAGTCATGCATGTGGACCACACTTTAAGACTGTGGGCATTTGTGGATATTTATGGAGCTACACAGAAAGTTAGAATGCTGAGTTCTCAAGCCCTTCAAGCTCAAACTCCTCCTCAGCAGTTGAGAGTCCTGACAGGCTCAGCGTCGCCGCTGGCTACTGGACCTGGTGGTACCGTTCTCGTTGTTAGTCTACCACCACAAAATGGCGCCCAGAATGTAGCTAACCAGCAGGGACTGACGTTGGCTAGTGCGCATTATGTTGAGGTAAGATTTTTTGCTAACTCAAATACTTATTTTAGAATTTAAAACAAATTAATTTAAAAAAAAATGATCAGTTTAAAATAAAGGAAAAAGTTCTTAATTAAACTGCATTTTTTTTGTTAGTAACACACTTACACTTACTTTAAAATATAACTTTTTACTGAGAAAACTAATTTTATTTAAATTTAGCTAAGATACAAATAGTTTTCGAGTTTTTCGTAATATTTTTTTAGTAAATTTTATTCGAAATAGTTTTTTTTTGTTAAAATGTATTACATATAGCAACATTATTACTAAATATCCTTTTTTTTACAGCCCATACAGTCGTCGTCTCAGCTGTGTCTCGCTGGTCTGCAACCGATAGCTCCAGCACCTTCATGCTCCCAACAATACCGTCCAAGACACGAAGGCCAATGCTCCTCCACCAGCCAGAACAACTCCAATGAACAGCTCCAAATGCCCAATGGCCATGAACCGCTGAGGATCGAGAGGATCTCCGGACCTTCCACCAGCCGTTCCATACCATCGACCTCTCACCATACCTATTCAGTTATTGGTGAAGGTCTTACTGGAACTGAATGCACAATTTGCTACGAAAACCCAATAGATAGTGTATTATACATGTGTGGGCATATGTGCATGTGCTATAGGTGTGCTGTGCAACAGTGGAGAGGGAAGGGAGGTGGCCAGTGTCCCCTGTGCAGGGCACAGATCAAAGACGTCATCCGCACATACAAATCTTGATGCGCATAATATAGGTAAGAAACGAGAGTGTGTAACAACCATTGTATTGAAAGCGAGAGTGTGTGAAATCCACTATGATATAAAAATATGCCAAAAATTCGGATACTCGACTCGGATGGTTTTACTAATTTAATATATGATTGCTAAGTTCCAAAAATATGTATTATATATTATTATTATGATTAAATTTAGTTTATTTTTTATGTAAATATAATGGCTGACTTGTAACGGGACCATTTCGATCCCTAAACTGCCACTTTTCTCTCATCTTACAAGTCGGTTAACCATCATGACATTTAAATGCTTCGGAATTAATTTGGCTGTAACGTTTTAGATGTAACTGTAATATAAATAATGTTAAATTTTAATAATATATACGTAAATTAGTCTATTATGGTATTGTCCCGTGAAATGAACAAAAATAATTTATTGAACACTGATTTTTTAATGGAATTATTTCTTTTTTCTCTATAAAATTAAAAAAAAAAATAAAATATATTGCTTCACCAATATGTCGATGATCATATATTTTTGAAGCAATTTACAATATCGATTTTAATTTGTCTAAAATTTATTTGATTGGATTCGTATTTACGTTAGTTGTAAATGTTAAGTAACCGCGAGGCTATACAGTAGTTTTGCTAGATGAATAAGATATAGGGTTCCTAAGAATAGAATTTCTAAATAATAAAAAAATATATATAATTACACTGCTAATTTATATCGATATTCAAAAAAAATCGATTATTCGATATAAATTCAGTGTAACAACACTCAGCTTCCAAACATACGTCCACAGATAATGAATGATAGATTCGATGCATTTAATTCTCTTGTTACTTACTGACACTTTTTAATCTGTATCTTTTGACAGCAGTTCCTATTTTGGGCGGTTTTCGAAATAAAAATATTTCTTGTTTCTCTTTTCGAAACTTTTCTTCATTTTTTTATTTCACTTTGTTTCTAACTTTAAAAAAATGATCGCATATTTAACTAAATCCGGCCCGTAGATAACGCGCTATGGCGCTGTGTTGCCAAAGTTAAATATTACGTATCAAAAATTATAGGAAATCGCCCAAAAATTAACCAAAATTTCATTTTATGATCTATATAATTTTATAAACATATAAAGAAATTTGAAAACATAAAAACAGTCACAGCTTTAACTTTATACTAACTTTGAAAGCGGAAAATCTAGACATTCGGTTCTCTAATGTTTATTTTATAGACATTACAAGTTTGCGGATATTAACGCTGCACTTTATCTAAGTTTAACCGGGTTTCAATAATACCGCGAGCAGGTATCGAATCCATAGCCATCTTGTTTGACTTTTAACAATTTCTTTGCTCAATATTAATCCTCTACATATCATTTATTAATAATATCTTGACCTATATTAGATTTTTTAAAGTCTGAGTTCTTGCATTTTCAGTTAAAATCATTCCTTTCTATAATTGTATAATATATATTGATTACCAATTTACGTACCAAACACTTGTAGCCAGTTTTTTTTAAATATTTTAGATTATTTTTAGGTTATAAATGTGACGTTTCGTTGTTTATATGATCTGTGGTTAATTTGCGGGAATAAACTGGAATTCCCCTTTTTTTTATTGATAAAAATAAAAAAAAGCGTTTTTATTAAAAAAAAATAAACTGTATTCTGTCGACTCAATTTAAATTTAATTGTATATTTTAATTCAATTATGTATTTGTTTTTGACTATTGTTGTATAATTAAGTAGTAATCTGGTTTTATAGAACTTTTTATTGTACTCTTTGCTATGTTATAGTCCAATTTGATAATAAAAAAGAAGTTGTAGAAAGATCTAGACCATTTTTTTTAATTTTTACAATGTTTTTTTAATAATTTTGTGTACATGTAACAAAAATTTCATTTTTGCTTATAATATTTACTTAAAAAGATTGTTTTCTTAAATTGGACTACTACATTTGACAATTCAATTTATATGTAGAATGACTTGTGTAATTTATTTTAGTATCTGTAATTTTTTTATACCAAATCTGTGTGACCAGTTTATGTATATATATATGACCAGTATATATATATATATATATATATATATATATATATATATATATATATATATATATATATACAATATTGATACACGATTGAATTTAATATGTCTAATTTAATATATTTTTTATCTGTCGTTTTAAAAGTATGCAACACATTGATTATACTATCTATGCACAAAGTATCGACAGATAAAAAATATTATTCTTATTGTATTTCTAATTTATATCAAACATGTATCAATGTTATTTATTTATGTGATAATTTTGCGACATTTTTGTTAATTCTGATGGTCCCTGATGTACAGCGTTCTTCATCTAGTCGTTAATTTATTTTGAGAAAAACCTTCATTTGATTACGATGTTGGAGTTTAGATAAGTTTTCAATTAAAATGATTATTTAAAAATATGTTTCTTTGTTTTTTTTTACCCGTATGCTTAATATTTTATAGATATGTCTATTATTGAATTAAAAAATATCTCAATATAAGTAACAGTATCAGTAACAATAATATCAGTAACAATAATAATAACAATAAAGAAAATTACAACAAGAAAACACAACAGGTACTACTATTCTAACATACATACATACATAGCTTCACGCTGTATCCCGCATATAGCAGGGTAGGCAGAGGGAAACTAGTGTTAAAACACTCCGTTCCCCACTTTCCGCCGAATTGAGGCATTGCGTGCTGAGTAGCGGAACTCAACGCCGCGCTTTGTTTTGTTACCAAACCCATGAAATTAAAAATTCCATTTCCTGGAGTGGGAATCGAACCCACAACCTGTCGCATTTACAATATGCCTCTGTGTCACGACAGGCGTTTATTATTCTAATGAATATAAAAAAAAACAAAAATGTACAGCAGTGTGGAGCGAAAACTCACTCAGCTTTTATATTGACATGAGCTACAAAGCAAACAGTACCAACACTGGTTTTCAGTGACTGCCTTTTATTTATTTTTTTATTATAATTACTTTATAATTATTTGATATAATTTTTTTTATTAATATTAAATAATTTTCCTAATTTTTTAACACAAAATTAAAATGTATGTAATTATTTAATAATATATCGCTCTTGTCACTGCCTATTTGTTTGTGTTATGTAATTTAATTTCTCATGTAAATGATTTGTCGAAATGAGAATAAGTTCTTTAAACCGAATATATAGCTTTACGCTGTATAGCAGGGTAGGTAGAGGGAACCTAGTGTTAAGACACTCCGTTCCACACTTTCCGCCGTATTGAGGCCTTGCGTGCTGAGTGGCGGAAGTCAACGCTGCGCTTTGCGTTGTTACCAAACCGAGGAAATGAAAAATTCCATTTCTTAGAGTGGAATTCGAACCCACAACCTGTCGCGTTTACAGTCACACGCTTGTGCCTTTGCGCCACGTCAGGCGTTTCTTAAATTTTTATATAGAATTAAAGTTTTTTTTTTAAGTAAGCAAACAATATAAATGAAAAAAGAAGATTTGTAACTAAGCGCAAATACTTATCATAAACCTATTCTAAACATTACACATTAAAAATATTGTCCAAATATAACTCATCTACATTATAGGGCCCCATACATTAAAACTATTATAACAGTTCGATGACCCATAAACAGTTATCTTATTTACTTTATTATATTACATCAAATATCCGCAAAAAAATCAATAATTTAAATATTTTCATACCTCATTTAATAAATATAACAACAAAATTACATATTTAAGCTTATTTTAATTTATAAAATGTTTTAAATAACAAAATAATTAGTAAATACTCTTTCGTTTTGAAAATAAAAAGAAATATTATTAATCTGTCAAAATTTATTTTGTTACGCGTATCCAAACGTTGCTTGATATATTTCACATAGCGTCAGGATACACTGTATTGTTATTAAAATTACCTTTAACGTTTATAACCTTTTATATCAAAAATTTATTAAAAATCAATATTAAACGATGAAATAACATAAATAATCGATCATTTGATGTTAATTTCAACACAAAATTAAGTGTAAATACAGAATAAATACCAAAAGGTGAGTTGTTAATTCATAACAATAATTAAATTAAATTAGTTCATTACACCGATATCTATTAACAGCATGTGCTTATAATGTATATAATTTCAAAGTTTCTTTTGTATTTTAAACGTTATTATTAATTAAATACCATATAACGGTAAATAAATGGTTAATTTCTTCAATTATGTTTACCTTCGTTTCTTTATATGTTGAGTTTTATAACTGTAATGTAGTGTGAATGGCCTGGAATTGTAACATGTTATTGTTTTCAAGTTATTATACTTAATAGGCGTATACAACAAGTGATCTAACTATAATGCTTTTATTTATCAAATATTTTAAAATTTGCTGTATCACGCGAAATAGTTTGCGTGGACTATAACACTTAAAATGCCATTTTTTCATGTTTTCGTAGTTATTGAAAGAAATCCTATCTTAGTTCTCCTCTAAACTTCTCAAGAAGCCGAATCACCAATTTTCATACAATACAGATAGCTGTGTCCCTATATGTTACATGTCATGTTTCTATGTGCAGTAGTTTCTCGTTCTCCTCTCTCAGCACTCCCCTACACTCCCCGTGCCCCTACACGCCACATGTTATGTTTCTATGTACAGTAGTTTCTCATTCTGCTCACTCAACACTCCTGTATCCCTACATGTTACATGTCATGTTTATATGTACAGTAGTTTCTTGTTTTCTCTCAGCCCTCTTTTATCCTCCCCAATTCTCTATTCGCCCCATGTCATGTCTCTACATGCAGTAATTTTGTATATATGTTGTCTATCAGTCTATACTCAGTATTGCAAGCATTTTATATATATAAAGAAATAATATAGTGAAAATGTTGTTTTTAAAACAAAAGAGAGTTAAATTTAATATAAACTAAGTCAACATTAATTAATATTAATTGAATAAATAAATTTAGATAATTATTATGTAAATATTGCTTATAATTAATTATTATTGTATAGTCTATATGTTTACAATATTGTGTTCCACTGTTTAAGTAACTTCAAAAAAGAAGGACATTCTGAATTTGACTATATTTTTTCATGTGTTACTTTATACCTTATTACCGAGTGAACCAATATTGATACATACATACATACCTTTACGCTGTATTCCACATATAGCAGGGTAGGCAGAGGGAACCTAGTATTAAGACACTCTGTTCCCCACTTTTCCCGAATTGAGGTATTGCGTGCTGAGTGGCGGAACTCAACGCCGCGCTTTGCCTTGTTACCAAACCCAGGAAATGAAAAATCCAATTTCCTTGAACACTTTATAATAATATGTTTGGTTTTCATTTTTTCATATCATAGTCATATGAGAAATTAGGTATGATTCATATTGTTGTTATTTTATAATACATCAAGTTGTTCTACAATCTAAAAAAACATACAATTAGTCATTGGTTAAAAATGAATACTGTATATAACATATTTATTGTTTATACAGGGTGAAGCTGAAATTTTATTTATCTACAATAAATACATAAGACATTACATTCAAAGCATAATATTTATTATAAGTCCAGTATAGGGAGGAACGCCTGTCGTGGCGCAGAGGCGACTGTAAACGTGACAGGTTGTGGGTTCGATTCTCACTCCAGGAAATTTTTCGTTTCCTGGATTTAGTAACAAGGCAAAACGCGGCGTTGAGTTCCGCCACTCAACACGCAATGCCTCAATTTGGCGAAAAGTGGGGAACGGAGTGTCTTAACACTAGGTTCCTCTGCCTACCCTTATATATGTGGGATACAGCGTGAAGCTATGTATGTATGTATAAGGAAGAAGGCCTCCATCTTTACGAAAAAAAATCTGATGGTTTTCTTTCGAACAGTATTTATTCTGTTTTTGCCAGCCATTTTTACAATATCAACCCATATTTGTATTTGCCTCTTTCATAAGGTAACATATACAGAGTCAAATATACTTTGAAGCTTGTCATGGCCTAGAGGCACAATAACAAAAAAACCTTTAACTACAAGTTGTTACAAGTTACTATGAAAAAATATATTTCGCACCTTTAGAATTATAGGAACCTAATCAAAAAAACCATGTAAATCATGGTTTTTTTGCCACGAAACAACTTAAAACATTGATCTTTATCGCCTTTGATTAAACAAGAATATATAATATAATTTATAAAAAATTAATTTCTTTTTACATTTAAATGTACAAATATATATTGATGTTTCCCAAAAATTGTTATTTTTTAAATAGGTCAATAAAATTCTAAAGGTGCGATATAATCGTCCCCTTAATGGAGATAGAATCTACTATCTATTCCATATTTAATACCAGAAACTTGGTGTGGCTCATACCAGCACTGAACAACAAAAAATAATTCTCATCTCTTCGTTCTTCCAGATGTTCTGCGTCCAAGAAAAGGATTCCCCACACTCCGAGTCCTTCAGGACAACAGACAAGGACCCCCTAAACACGACCGACTCGAGCGATGACGAACCAGACCCAAAACGCTTAAAATATTCCACTCCCGATCTAAAACTACAAGTTTACCAGCTCCCCGCCTTCAAAACTCCCAGTTCCCTATCAATTTACCCCACACCTACCTCCAGTCTACCAAAGTTTGTTAACAACCCGCTAAACTTGGCCAATCCGTTGGCTTTTGCCACATCTAATCTAAATACCAATAATATAGTGAAAAACCTTCAAAGTAGATACTCCTTGCCGTCCAAATTGACTATTACGCCAGTGAAAACAGTTTCTGATGGTGAAGTAGTGAGGTATAAGAAGAATGGCGAAGTGGCCAAGAAGAGAGGTCCTCCCAAAGGTTATAAGAGGAAACCCAAGGATTTGTCACAGAGTTTCTCTAATGGGGCCTTGTTACAGGTAAGCGATTATATTTAAATTAGTTTTCTTTAGTCGGGTTTTGTAATACAGAACGCGGCGTTGAGTTCTGCCACTCGTATGTTTTGATTTTGGTTGGAAAGGAACGGAGATTCTTGATATAATGTCCTCTTTGACTATCCTGCTATTTGGTAAGAAGCTGTTGACGCTTTTCTTTAATATATAGCGCAGCATGAGAACTTCCTGGAGGACATATATGAAGAGGTTAATGACTGTGGACGAGGCGAAAGAGGTATGCAGGGACCGTAGCGTTTGGCGCTCCGGAACTCTTGACTACTAATCAAATAATTTTCAAAATTTCAGGCACAAAACACAATACTGACGAGTCTGTTAACAGCGAACACAACATTAACCACCATCACACCCCCACCGCCACCCGAACCGGTGCCAGAAATTAAATTACCTCCAGGTAACGACCCCCTAAAAGGTTTACACCCCCTAAACAGTAACAGGGAATACTTCTATGAAAAGTTTTCCTAAAACATATTTAAAAAGCGTATAAAAATTTTAACTAACAGTGGACTCGAAACCGTGCCTCTTGTTTACCGTCCAAGAGCTAACCACTAAACCAAACGTTGTTATCTCACTGCGTCGAAATTCTTATACGCTTGTTACCAGGCGAAGCGTTCATACAACTATTCCCACTGGCTTGCCTAAAAAAAAAGCTCGCCAATAAATGCCATCCAAATCCAAATGCCAATCGCCATGTGGAGCAAAAAGTCCAAAAAACAAAGTCAAACTAGGTGTGAGAGCTAAAAAAAATGGTGGCGAGGAAAATATTGGGCATAAAAGTGCAAAAAAAAAACAAGCTCCGACATCTTCTAGACCTAAAAAAAACGTTATCGCTAAAATTCCATAGTGAAATTACTAAATTGACATCTTATACCGGCTTCTCTAAATATACAAGCTTCTCTAAATATACATCGGCTTCTCTAAATATATGCACCGGTTTCCCTAAATATACCGGCTTCTCTAAATTTACCGGCTTGCCTAACTAAAATTTTCACCTCTCGCCACAAAATATATATAAATTACACTTGCTTGTTATTTTCAGGCACTGAGCTGGTAGAACTCCACCTGGACCCTGAAGACTGGTTTCCAACAGAACCCTACAAGATGATGTTCAGTAGAAAAAAGAATCCCAAATGGAAAAATTTCCCATACAGATGTGAACATTGTTTCAAGGTAAAAAGTTTGTTTATAAAAAAAAAATAGTCATACAAATTTTGTATGTAGCTGGATTTGAACTTTCTCCTTTTGTGTATGTCTTAAAACTTATGTAATTGAGTTATAGGTTCCTATCGAACTACGTTGAAATTATTATACATTTGTTATTAATAGCGTGGGTAATAAAATTTATGAGTACTATGTTCTTATTGTGGTAGTTTTTGGTAGATAATTTCTACTATTATAGTATAATACTTTTGATGGTAGAAAATGGTATATTTTAAATGAGACTATTTTAACCGGATTAACCCTTTTTTTTAAACATACCTACGTTTATCTGCGAACTTTTGACTTCAAACTTCTGTAATCTGTAGTTTTCGAAATAATGTGGCGTTTTTGCTACCAGAGTTAAAAATAATAAATGCTTGAGTGGGAATTGAATCCGCAATACAAAACAGATAACCGAAAAATGGCGTAATATCAAATATGACATAAAAATAGAAAAAAATAAAAATATATCAAAAAAATAAAAATTAAAATTAGACACAATCAAATTACTAAATACCTACCATGGATCTATTTTGGTAAAAAAAATCTACCATAGTTAGTGGTAGTAAATGGTAGATTTTTCTATCAACCAACAACTCAATGGTAGAAAATGGTAATATTTTCCTACCAATATATAAACTTTGGTAGAAAATAGTAGATTCTTTCTCTCCTTCCAGGGTTATCGTGTAATATCAACATTGGTCAGTCACTCAGCCACCAGACACGGTTGTGCGCCGCGCACCCTCGCACTACCCTGTCCGTGCTGCCCTCATGTGTCGTTACGAAGAAAACAACATAAAAAACATTTGGAAGTCCATGAGGGAAAGAGACATAGGATCTTCTGTTTGTATTGTTTACCGCCAGGTAATTATAAATATATATATTTTTTAGAATGGTAAATAATTGTTTTTTAGTAACAAAAACGCGACACTAAATAGTTATATATGTATGTAAATAAATATAAAACTTTTAATATAAATCGGGAGATAGTAATTTTTGTAAGGCATGTATGACGCAGAGGCCTATGCGACTTTTAACGCGACAAGATGTGGGTTTGATTCCCACTCCAGGAAATGTAAACATTAAAAATAATATTTGATATTTTCATTTCCTGGCTCTGGTAACAAGGCAAAGCACGGCGATGAATAACGCCACTTAAATGCCTCAATTCGGCGGAAAGTGGGAAACTGAAATCTTAATAAAACAGAGTGTCCTAACACTAGGTTCTCTCTGCCTACCTTGCTATGTGCGGGATATAACGTGAAGCTAAAAAAAACTTACAATTTCTTTAAAAATAATCATAAAAACAATAACGAAATTCCTTAATATATAAACAATAGTGTCCAAACTCTCCTTTCTCTATCCCCAGTTGACCCCAAAGAGCCATACATAAAAGAGTCACTAAAGTACCCGTTCGACAAGTTCCCGCAATATTGGTACGCGTCAGAAGAATCACTCCGGCTCCATAAAAAAAGAAAACATCCATACGCCGCCATGTTTAATTACAATTGGTTTTGCACGTGGGGTGAGAATACGCCGAACAGCTAAGAATAGTAGATTTTGGTAGAAAATTTCTACTATATGGTAGTTTTTGGTAGAAAGTTTCTACTGTATGGTAACTTTTGTTAAAATAATTTCTGCTATATGATAGTGTTGGTATAAAAATTTCTACCATGTGGTGGCTTTTGGTAGAATTTTTTCTTACTATATAGTAGTTTTTGCTAATTGGTAGACATTTTCTGCTGTCTAGCTATTTTTGTTAGAATTTTTTCTACTACATGGTATTTTATGGTAGAATTTTTCTACCATATATATATTTTTTACTATGGAACTTTTGGTAGGAAATATTATACTATTGTATGTTTTTGTACGTATTCAAAGACGTGGTAGCTTTCTACTAAATGCTAGACAGTTGGTACAAAATGGTAGTTTTTTTTTAAATTGAAGATATGAACTGTTGTTAGTTGATTATATAGAATGTCAAATATTTTTGTAATAGAATATAAAATTTAAAAAAACTGGGCATTTTAAAGTATTATAGATATCATATGGCTTTAAAACCATTCATTCGTCATTCACTTTCATTCGTTCATATCTTCAATATTTTTACTTACTCTATAATAATGTACAGACAATCACAAAAAGTATTTTTTTAATTAAAAAAGTGAGATTTTACATTAAATAAGTATTAATAAATCGCCTGAAATTAGTTTTTAATGTTGGCAGCACTGATCTTAGTACTTACTAGTGTTGCTATATGAATAAATTAAATAGTTTTTTAATAATTATATTTAAAATAAACGTGTGTATATTTTTGTATGAATTTAATCATTCTTATAGTAATGTGCCTTGGATACATTCCATTGTAAAAAAACAATATATGTTAATTGAAATTTATATTCATTTATTAGTGAAATAACATAAAAATTATATATTTAAAAAAATATAAGTTCTTATAATCGCTTTATAAAATGCGGGTTCGATTCCCGCTATGTTAAAATTTTTGTACATATATAGCTTCACGCTGTATCCCGCATATAGGAGGGTAGGCAGAGGGAACCTAGTGCTAAGACACTCCGTTCAGCACTTTCCGCCGAATTGAGGCATTGCGTGTTAAATGGCGGAACTCAACGCCGTAAAAATTATATGTATGAATAAATATAAATTTCAATATCATATATTCATACTTTTAAATAATTAATATAGTTAACAATACTATTTAGTAAAGAATCTAGTGTTAAGACACTTTCTATTATCTGAGACACTTGTTTAATGGCGGAATTCAACGCCGCGCTATATTTTATTAAAAGCAGGATTCATTCAAGTGGAATTGAATCCACAACCAATCGGGTTTTATCTTTATATAAATACGTGAAGCAATAACTTTGTACCCCTTTTTAAGAAAATTACGCGATCGGAGGAGCATGAAACTTGGCACACTTATAGTTTATATAGCGAATGAGTGCAGAATGATAATATCTTTTTAAATCAATGGTTAAAAAGTACATTAAATGAATAAAATAAATGTTACACACACTACCATGGTTTGACATCCATGTTTATATAAAGTGACATATACGTTGCTGGGCAACGCGTTGTTAACGCGTCAGCTAGTTTTAATAATTTTATATAGTATTGTTAACTAAATTAAAAAATATATATGTATTAATCTATTTTTTATATTTAAGATGTAAATATTTTAATATTCAAAAGTATATAGCGAAGTGGCACAGATGATAAATATTTAAGAATCGATTTATTACAATCGAATAGGAATAAACATTCTTTCATAAAAAAGTATTGATTATAAATACATTTTTTTTTATTATAAACACAAAAAAATATTATTATTACAAATAGCTCAGAAACTACTTGTCAGATCTTAACTAAATAATTAAATGGAACCACATTTTCTATAATAAAAAGCTTTCATACAATAAAAAGCTTTCATACAATAAAAAGCTTTCATACAATAAAAAGCTTTCATACAATAAAAAGCTTTCATACAATAAAAAGCTTTCATACAATAAAAGAATCATCAAAATTGGTTCACCCAAGTAAAAAGTTATACAGAAAACAGTACAGACAGACACACAAACAGACAGACAGACACACATACAAAAAACAGTAGAATTAATAACTTCCTTTTTGTTCAAAGTCGGTTAAAGATTTGAATGAATACTTTTAGTTGTTAGACGTTAGTAGCTAGTTTGATTCTCGATTTTTATTAATAAATTAAATACAATATGTTTTTGTTAAAAAAGAAACATGCTGTATATACTAATATCATAAATGGTAAAGTTTGTGAGCATGTGTGTTACTCTTTCACGCAAAAACCACTGAACCTATCTAGATGAAACTTCACTGTAATATAGTTTATACATCAGAATAACACATAGACTACAATTTATAAAGATTTTGTGTAATTTAGCCATAATTTTTTGATCTAATAAAAAATGAACCTGTAAACACCGTCATAGTCATCTATTCTCTTCCACTAAGCTATGTACTTTTATTTTAAACAAACAAACGTACAAAACTAGCAGTATTTTTTTATATATTTGCATTTATCTTTTTTTTTTAATTATATATAGTCTTAGTACTGTAGTAAGTAGACATAAGTGCGGGTTCGATGCTTGTTTAAAGCAAAACAGTTTTATATAACCAAATACGGTCAGTATTATTTTTTAATTTCATTTTTTGTACCACCTTCGTATGTTGAGGTGTTGTATTTGAAATGCATCGTGCGTGAATATATGGATAAGTCGAATTGCATGTACAATTTAATCTTAATTTCTAGAATGAAGAAAAGACTAAATCTAATATCTAAATAATATTAAAATAAAATTTACAAACAAAATAAATTTTAAAATTATTACTCTGAAAGAATTATTTAATATTAGGCTTGTTGGATTTATCAACTTGTTCAAACACAGTACGAATGTATCGTTCATTGAAACACTCTTTACTTCAATTTTATTATTATAATAAAAAAAAAAAAAATTCTTAATATACAAACATACTGTATAATATTTTTTACAAAGACTTTTTTTATTTTTATTATGTGAAATCAGTATCCCGCGACTTGCATTATAAAGCATAAAATTCTGTTCCTCCCGTTTTAGTAGGAATTTCTCGTTCCCCACTCTCAGCATTCCCTTACACTCCCCGCGTCCCTACTCGCCACATG
>JAKGSA010000739.1:16420-112975 GCA_033558755.1 Philaethria dido
TCCCCTACACTCCCCGCGTCCCTACACGCCACATGTCATGTTTCTATGTGCAGTAGTTTCTCGTTCTCTCTCAGCATTCCCCTACACTCCCCGCGTCCCTACACGCCACATGTCATGTTTCTATGTGCAGTAGTTTCTCGTTCTCTCTCAGCATTCCCCTACATTCCCCGCGTCCCTACACGTCACATACCATGTTTCTATGTGCAGTAGTTCGTATGTATATATATATATATAAATATATTTAACGTCAATATTTGAAAGGTGGTACAATAAATAGTATTCCTAATGCGGGTAGCTGTATTTTTTTTTACCTTCTTTTTTTACAACTTCAATTGATCGCCATTTTATTAAATTAATTTATTGTTTTTTAACTTTTTTTTAATAATACTCGTCCTAATAATGAAGTAATGTTTTGTAAGTTTTGTAATTAAATATTTTTTTTATATATATTTGTGTAATTTTTATACCCTCCTGCTTTTTAATATATTTTTTATTACAGCAGAAGGAGGAAGAAGGAAACTATTGGGGGGTTAATTTATATATATTTTTTTTAACTTCACGCTGTATCCCGCATATAATAGGGGAGGCAGGCAGAGGGAACCTGAGAACTTAGTGTTAAGACACTTCGTTCTCTTACTACAATTCCGTTCCCCATTTTCCGCCGAATTGAGGCATTGCGTGCTGAGTGGCGAAAGTTAACGCCGCACTTTGTCACCGCTTTGCCTTGTTGCCAAACCCAGTAAATGAATATACTAACATTTCCGGGAGTGGGAATAGAACCCATAACCTGTCGCGTTTACAGTCGCAAACTTGTGCCTCAATACACGACAGGCTTTGATTATATATTTCATTTCCCCATTCTGGTAAGACAAGAAGCGGCGTTGAGTTCCATCAGTTAACATGCTATGTTTTGATTTCCGGTGGAAAGTAAAGAACAATGTACTCCCCCACACTCCCCAATGACACAAAGTTCTCTATAACCACACTATTAAGTGGGAAAGAAGCTACAAAAAACATTTTTTTAAATAGAAACCGAAAGGAACATAGAGGTCAGTCGTGGCTTTGAGGCACAAGCGTGCGGCTGTAAACGCGACAGATTGTGGGTTCATACACACTATAGGAAATGAATATATTAAATTATATTTAGTATTTTCATATCCTGTGTCTGGTAATAAGGTAAAGCGTGGCGTTGAGTTCCGCCACTTAATACGCAATGCCTCATTTGGCGGAAAGTGGGGAACGGAAATGTT
The DNA here is from genome assembly GCA_033558755.1 of Philaethria dido. Lineage (NCBI taxonomy): Eukaryota > Metazoa > Arthropoda > Insecta > Lepidoptera > Nymphalidae > Philaethria > Philaethria dido. Next base: position 17,671 of record JAKGSA010000739.1, read on the forward strand.
GAAAGAGAACGGAGTGTCTTAACACTATGTTCTTTGGTTCCCTCTGCCTACCCCGCTACATGCGGGATATAGCGTGAAGTTAAAAAAAGAAACTGTAAGGGACGTCCCCTTAAAATGTTTTACCAGTAAGGCAAGCACGAAAACTTGCGACAAAGTTTTCGTATCGTTATCGAAAGCATTTGTATGGGCATTGAAAAGCGCCTCTACCGTGCGTAAGAGGAACTAAAGTTTTCCCATACAAATTCTTTCGATAACAATATCAATATTTTTCCGCAAGTTTTCGTACTTGCCCTACAGTTTCCTCGCGTACCTGATCGTCCTGACAACGACATCAGGTTCATGCTATATTATATTAGCAACGCTTCCGGACACATGTGCACATTTTGAAACACAAATGACAAGGAGTTGATTGTAATACAATTACAATTTGTTTTGAAATTGTAAGGTAGGTTACGCGATTACTAAACGCGATTGGTCGTGGATTCGATTCTCAGTCGGGGAAATTATTAAATATTTTTTTCTTTAGCTTCACACTGTATCCTGCATATAGCAGGGTAGGCAGAGGGAGCCTGAGAACCTACGTGTAAAGACTCTCCGTTCACCACTTTCCGCCGAATCGAGGCATTGCGTGCTGACGGAACTCAATGCTGCGGTTTGCCTTGTTACCAAACCTAGGAAATGACAATACTAACCCACAACCTGTCGCGTTTTACAGACGCACGCTTGTACCTCAAGACACGACAGGCGTCAAATATTTAAATTATTTTCATTTTTTGCCCTCATAAAACAAAGTGCTACGTTAATTTTCGTCATTGAACATGCCATAATAAATTTTTAGCGAAAAGTGGAGAATCGAGAAGTGTCTCGATGTCACATGTCTTAGTGAAGACATGTCTAACTTTGCTATACCATAATATATTTGATGCTGCAATTTAAGAAGAGTATAAAAAAACGACAATTATTATTAAAATGTCATTTATTATCTTAAAGTCTAAGCAAAAACACACACAAATAATTCAAAATTAAAAAAAAATCACAAAAACACATAAAATACTACAAATTAATGTAGAGAATACAAAAGAATCATTAAAAAACACATACATTTGACATAATCATAGTTCACAGGTTAAAAAAGTTGTTTTTTTTTTTTAATAAAAAAAGAAACAACAGTATCAATAAAACACAACCAATAATAAGTAAAAAAGCACAATTTTATCAAAAATAAATTGAAATAAAAAAATTAAATCTTAAAAATTAAGAATAGGTAAAAAAAAAATGTCATAATGACATTAGAAATGGCGCGAAACGGCCATCTTGTTTGTCAAAACTAGAAAGCTGTTTTGAAGGGATAGTTCTTGTGTGTGTCACCCATTCTGTAAAAAAAAATTATTATTAATTATTAATTAATATTTTAACAGAAAAAGAATGATGACGTTTGTATTTGTAGGACACATTTACGATGACATTCCCCTGCAGCGTGCGACTGTAAACGCGACAGGTTGTGGGTTCGATTCCCACTCCAGGAAATGTAAAGCTTAGTAGTTTCATTTCCTGGGTTTGCTAACAAGGCAAAGCGCGACGTTGAGTTCCGTCACTCAGCACACAATGCCTCAATTCGGTGGAAAGTGGGAAACGGGAATTGTTGAAAGAGAACGTAGGGTCTTAACACTAGGTTCTCAGGTTTCCTCTGCCTACCCTGCTATATGCGGGATACAGAGTGAAATAAAAAAAAAAATACTCACCCCTTGAAAGTGAAAGTGCGTTTATTTTTGTTGAGGGCATCCAAAGCGGACACTTGAGCTTTATCCAGCTTCACGTTCAGAGCTAAAAGATTATCCCACAAATGAGCACCAGTGGAAGACTTCACCACGATGTTACGCTTGTGGTAGAGTTGGTAGCTGTAAGGTTAAAAACTAGATTAATTTATGAGAGATAGCGCGGCGTTGAGTTCCGCCACGTCGTTATGCTTAGGTGCAAAACGGTGAATGGGGTGTATTGGAGCGGTTCTGTCATCACTGTTAGCATACATACATACATACATAGCTTCACGCTGTGTCCCGCATATAGCATGGCAGGCAGAGGGAACCTAGTGTTAAGACACTCTGTTTCTCACTTTCCGCCGAACAGAGGCATTGCGTGCTGAGTGGCGGACTCAACGCTGCGCTTTGCCTGGTTACCAAACCCAGGAAATGAAAAAATCCATTTCCTGGACCGAGAATCAAATCCACAACCTGTCGCGTTTACAGTTTAGTCATACGCTTGTGTGTTTAGTCATATGTTTGTGTGTTTATGTATAAAAATATATTAAGACTATATTATAATACATCTCCTAACCCAAAGACTGTCTGGAAGAAATCTCTAATTAGCGATAATTTGATGATTGTAATTTCTTTCTGTCTTTACTTATGTGTTTTAAGCACCAAGATTTAAATTCCAGTGGGGAACGGAAATGTTAAAAGAGAACGGAGTGTCTTAACACTAAGCTCTCAAGTTCCCTCTGCTTCACACTGTATCCCGCACATTGCAGGGTAGGCCCTGCAATGTGCGGGATACAGTGTGAAGCTAAAAAAAAATAAACCCGAACTACCAATCTCAAAGTAACTCACGCAATCAGCAACTGAGCCGGTGTAACTCCAAGTCCTGCAGCCATCACCTGCACCAAAGGGTCGTCGATGACTGAGAAGTTGCCACTCTTCAGCTCAAGAGGTGTTCCCTTGGACCCAAGAACACTGAAGCAGCTCAGCTTTATGTTGCGTTGGGCGCAGAAGTCATCCAAGTTGTGCTGGCTTAAGTAAGGATGGCATTCCACCTGGTATTAAAGAAGTGTTAATAATATTAAAGAAAGAAGGTCATCGGAACGAAGTTCGTTATCGCGCGTTGCGAAAAGGACACGGAAAAAATTAAGACCAAAAGTTGTACGACACTTTTTGCTATAGTTGTAAGCTGTGCGGCGTGCGCGTGTTTCTCTGCCTCTCTCTCTCATATAAAGCAAGTCAGTTATTTTCGTTTCGTCTCTCTATTTCGCATTGAACAGTGTGGTGTCGCGATGATTATTTTTGTTGAGTGTATACAGGATTTTTGTACATAATAAATAATAAATGCCTCAATTTGGCGGAAAGTGGGAAACGGAAATGTTGAAAGAGAATGGAGTGTCTTTACACTAGGTTCTCTGGTTCCCTCTGCCTCATAAGGTTTTACTGCGTGAAACAATTGTGATGATTCTTTTTTATATTATAGCTAGTACTTATTATGTAATCCCATTTAAATATTGTTAAGATCTGACAAGAAGATGAGTTATTCGTAACATTGTCACGTTTTCGTGTAGTTTCTTATTTAGGTAAAATCTTAATTTTACACTTACCTGGTTAATCACAGGCTTGACCTTCGCCTTATCCATGATTCTATCGATTTGGGCAGAATTGAAGTTGCTGACACCAACTCTCCTGGCTAAACCTTTGAGAGCTACGGCCTCCATACCGTACCACGCTTCCAGGTAGTCGTGCTGGGAGTATTGAAGCACGTTGGCGATTTTGGGTATTGGGTTCGGTCCCTCCTGGAAATGGTGTAATAAATCTAAATAAATCGAAATTCAATTTTTCTTGCAATGGTTCTTAGCTGTTTGGCAAAAATTGGACCCACAATTTGGAGAGTATCAGGGCTTTTCAATTCATTTTTTGTTACATTTCATTTTTTTTTTGGAACTTCACGCTGTATCCCACATATAGCAGGGTAGGCAGAGGGAACCTGAGAACTTAGTGTTAAGACACTCCGTTCTCTTACAACAATTCCGTTCCCCACTTTCTGCCAAATTGAGGCATTGCGTGTTGAGTGGCGGAACTCAACGCCGCGCTTTGCCATGTTACTAAACCCAGGGAATGAAAATACTAACATTTCCTGGAGTGGGAATCGAACCCACAACCTGTCGTGTTTACAGTCGCACGCTTGTGCTGCTGCGCCACGACTGGCGTTATGCTATAATTATTATACTGACAAGTTTTATTTTTCAGGTAGACATCTCCAACTGACAATCAACTGACATTTTCTTCAAAAACATGGTAACTATACATTGTGTAAGATTGATTGTTGTGTAAAAATGTAAAAAAAATCTTATAAAAAAGAACAATTGGCCTCCCTTGACCCCGGTTAATCGGAACCCCGGATAAGCGAGGTTCTCATGCTGCTTGTCCGCCGCCTTCCGCCCTAATTGGGTCAGAGGGCGATCAGCTTAGAAAAGCTGATGGCTAGTCATGGAAGTTTGGGGTGTTCCCCCACGGAAGATTGGGGTGGTGGGGAGGACCACCGTGAGGTTTTAGTGGGTATACGGACTACATCTGCAGTTCCGGAGTCTCACATAACCTATCCGAGTCCCCAATCGGGCGAATCTTTCACAAAAGATTCTCATGCTATTTCATAGACTTACCCTGAAGGACATGGGGTTATGAATTAAATATAAATCGAAGTACTCCAACCCCATGCTCTGAAGGGAGTTTCGGCACGCCGTCTCCACCAGGTCGCGGCGGTGGAACGTGCTCCATAACTTGGATATGATGAAGAGCTCCTCCCTGAACAGATTTGGATGGAACTTTGGTAAAATAAAATAGATAACATGTATAAAGGGATATGATGGTATGTTTGAAAGGCTATCCTAGAACAGCACCTGACTGCAAGCGCTATCGATTAAGGGTTCGATTCCCAGTCAGAAGAATATACTTAAATTGTTTTCATTTCTCCGTTCTGATGAAACAAAGGTCACACAGTATCCCGCATATAGCAGGATGTTAAGACACTCCGTTCCCCACTTTCCACCGAATTGAGGCATTGAGTGGCGGAACTCAATGCCGCCTTTACCTTGTTACCAAACCCAGAAAATGAAAAATTCCATATCCTGGAGTGGGAATCGAACTCACAACCTGTCGCGACTACAGTCGCACGCTTGTGCCTCAAGACACGACAGGCGTTAACCATCTATGTGGCAAATTTACTCCAAATCGATTCAGCCACTTTTGGGCGACCAAGTTGAAAACACACAAACTCTACCTTTCTCTTTCTTCATCTCTTACTCACCTCTTAACAGTGCCATCGTCTATCTTACTCCTGATAGCTTCTCCTATCTCCTTTTCGTTTCCGTAAATAAACGCCGTGTCAATAGCTCTGTATCCGAGGTCGATCGCTGCGGCTACTATGTGCTTGATGAGCTTAGGTTCTAACTGTAATGAATAATATATTTTTTTAGCTTCATTTATTTATTTATTTATTAGATTCACCAGTGGTAATTACATCGGATATAATTTTACAATAGTTTGTTTTTATTCTTATAGCTAAATGCATTACCTTTTAAGGTGAACACCACATACAATTATAAGCACAAGACATACTTTTTTATACAAAATTAGTTTTAAAATGTTATTAAATTACAATAAATGAATAGGAAAGAATACTAAAAAGAAAAAATGTTAAAATTATTTATGTTGTCTAACACTCCTACGATATCTATCCAGAGAGCTTCCGAAAGGAAAACGCTTTTTTTATTAAAAATTTCACAAAACCTAGATATAGGAGAATTATAAACTAAAATAGACCTACGAAAAAGTGATTCGAGAAAGTTAGAAGGTTTACGTGAATTCTTAGGCCCCTTAAAACAAATTTTCACGCTGTATCACGCACATAGTAGGGTAGGCAGAGGAAACCTGAGAACTGACATGTTAAGACACTACGTTCTCTTAGTTCCCCACTTTCCGCCATTTTACGCGTCAGATAGGCGTTGCCCATAGCAACGTGTATGTCAAACACACGCTAGTCTGTGTAACATGTAAAATATATTTCCTTTTTCATAAAATGTATTTCTTTTTTCTTTTTTTTTTCAACTTCACGCTGTAATCCCGCATGTAGCAGGGTAGGCAGAGGGAACCTGAGAACCTAGTGTTAAGACACTCCGTTCTTTTACAACAATTCCATTCCCACTTTCCGCCAAATTGAGGCATTGCGTTTTAAGTGGCGGAACTCAACGTCGCGATTTGCCTTGTTACCAAACCCAAGAAATGAAAATACTAAATTTTACATTTCCTGGAGTGGGAATCGAACCCACAACCTGTCGCGTTTACAGTCGCACACTTGTGAATGTATTTCTAATGTAATATTATTAAAAATATTGTCTTTCTGCCCTCCGTGTTCTTCTCCGTATCTCTCATACTCCTCCGTCTGCATAATTTTCGTAAAAAGAGATTAACATATAGATAATTAATTAAATTCATAATAAACAAAACTCCAACAAGGGCGAATACGTAAAGTCATTCATATTTGAAATTAAAAAAAAAGAAAAGACTGACATCACATAACTCACATAACAACCTCCTGAGAATCTAACTAATATTTTGCTAGAAACCGCATCAAAATCGGTTGAGCCAATCGAGAATTAATCGTGGACAAACATACACACATACAGGTCAAACAGAACCTCTTGAAGTAATAAAAATATATAAAAAACATACCAAAGCTGTCCCAACAGCGATCACAGGCATAGAGGAACCATCACGAAGTTCAATATTGGACATATTCTCCCACTTGCCATATTTAGTCTTTGCTAAGCTCAATTCTTTTATTCTCTCCGTCAATTCCTCCTCACTGAATGTATGTATGATCGGAGCTTTTTCATTTTTGGGCACTTCTTCTGTCCTTATTGGGACTACCTTCCTCTGTAAAAAATAATATTAGTTAATCTTTAAAAGAACGCCTGTCGTGTCTTAAGGCAAAAGCGTGCGACTGTAAACGCGGCAGGTTGTGGGTTCGATTCCCACTACAGGAAATATAAAATTTAGTATTTTCATTTCTTAGGTTTGATAACAAGGCAAAGAGTGGCGTTCCGCCACTTAACACGCAATTCCTCAATTCGGCGGAACACTTTCCGCGGGAACGGAATTGTTGAAAGAGAATGCACACCACCACACCAGGAAATGGAATTTTTCATTTTCCTGGGTTTGGTAACAAGGCAACGCGCGGCGTTGAGTTCCGCCACTCAGCACGTAAAAGCACGAAAGTGGTGAAAAGAGTGTCTTAACACTAGGTTCCCTCTGCCTACCCTGTTATATGCGGGATACAGCGTGAAGCTATGTATATATATGTAATCTTTATAAGAAAGAAGAGAACAGAGTGTTTTCATATTATGATTTCTCTACCTCCTTGAGGAGTGTAGGGGAGTACAAAAAGGAAATTTCACGAAATTGCCACAAGATTAAAAAATAAACACAATTTCGCAACAAATTTCTAATAAAACTTTACGCTGTATCCCGCACATAGCAGGATAGACAGAGGGAACCTGAGAACATAGTGTTAAGACACTCCGTTCTATTAACAATTCCGTTCCCCACTTTCCGTTGAATTGAGGCGTTGCGTGATGAGTGGCGGAACTCAACGCCGAGCTTTGCCTTGTTACCAAACCCAGGAAATGGAAATAGATGGATGGAGTCCGTTTCTACGCTGGAAGTGCAATTCAAAGGCACTTTTAAAGGTTTGAGTGAAGTACTTTATAGTATGGAGTGGAATTTGTAGTAAAAATTAGTTCAAATTACTTTAAAATATTGAAAAATATATAAAAACGAATAAATACAAATAAAAAAAAATACTTACAAACACAAAAAACACAATAAACAATAAAATTATCTTCATTTTCAATAGAAATTCCTTCAAGAACTTCACTGCAACGTCTGTCAAATACATTACTATTGACTAAAATGAGGGTACTTTACAAGTATTTTTTAAATTTGCAAGAGAAATGAAAGTTGTGGGTAGAAACGTTTTATGTTCTGTGGTTGATATATTTTTTAATATAAATACGTCTATACATATAAACAAAATTGGACTGTCTGTTTGTAATATTAAAATATAACGCTTTTCACTATTTGCATATTATATACAAAAATGTTTTTTTTTATAGGTTGAGGGTTCGATTCCCGTTCCAGGAAATGAAAATTATTTAATATTTTTATATCCTGGAACGGACTTATTATTTCCTCGCTCTGGTAACAAGGTAAAGCGCGGCGTTGAGTTCCACCACTCAACACGCTATGCCTCAGTACGGCGGAAAATTGGAACGGAATAGTTAAAAGAGAACAGAGTGTCTTAACACTAGGTTCTCTGTTTCCCTCCTACCTACCCTTCCCTGCTATATGCGGGATACAGCGTGAAGCTAAAAAAAATATATTTTATAATTTTCGTTTGTCTGTTTGTTCCGGCCAATCTCTGAAATGGCTGTACCGATTTTGAGGAAACTTTTAGTGTAGGTAAGTGTTAAAACAAGGAGTAATTTAGGCTGCTTTATATGTGAGAAATAAGAACCTCCATTTTTTGAAGTCGGTTAAAAATAAATGGAATTAGATAGTGTAAATATACAATATTTCGAAAAATAATAAGTCCTAAGCTGTTATTCAAGTAAATAGTTTACTTAGCAATGAAATAAGACATCAGTTTGATTAATTATTGTTGAATTCAACTATTGTTGTATCATCATTTTTACTAAGGAATTATTATTTATGTAAATAATTTAGGAAATAATGAATTTAGATTTAATATTGAGTGTTGTTTTCGCATTTAATTATTTAATAATCTAAATAATTGTTAACACTTTTTTTTTGTTTTAACTTCACGCTGTATCCCGCATATAGCGGGGTAGGCAGAGGAAACCAGAGAACCTTTTGTTAAGACACTCCCTTCTCTTATAACAATTCTATTCCCCACTTTACGCCGAATTGAGAAATTGTGTTCAGTGGCGGAACTCAACGCCGCGCTTTTGCCTTGTTACCAAACCTAGGAAATGAAAATATTAAATTTTACATTTCTTGGAGTGGGAACCGAACCCCCAACCTGTCGTGTTAATAATAATTTAAATATGAATTTACAACCAATACGTTTACGGCCAGGCGCTGTCCCAGACACGATGACAACAAATACGTAAGTGACATTAATTTTAAAATATATATAAAACGACTCATGATTGTAATCTTCAATTAAATAATTAAAAAAAAGAGTTCTGGCTTTGAACCTGGTACCAATTTTAAAAGCTTACCTCAAAAACAGCTGCCCTTGATAACACAGTTCCTCTAGACCGACATCTTTCAAGCACTCTTCTCTCCTGACTCTCTTTCTCTATTGAATTCATTCTCATCACCATCTGCCTAACTCTCCCTTTAACTACATCACCTAAATATTTTTTGAAGTTTTAAATTGTTAATCACACACTTAGGAAACGAAAAACATATTTAGAAAACGTATAAAAATTTAAACGCCTGTCGTGTCTTGAGGCACAAGCGTGCGACTGTGAACGCGACAGGTTGTGGGTTCGATTCCCACTCCAGGAAATGTAAGTTAAGTATTTTCATTCCCTGGGTTTGGTAACAAGGCAAAGCGCGGCGTTGAGTTCCGTCTCTCAGCACGCAATGCCTCAATTCGCGGAAAGTAGAGAACGGAGTGTCTTTACACTAGGTTCCCTCTGCCTACCCTGATATATGCGGGATACAGCGTGAACCTATGTATGTATGTATGTATGTATAAAAATTTGAACGCAACGGAAGTTGAAATATTTAATAAATAGCATTCTTTCTTACCAAATGATTGTTCTTTGAAACAATCTTTGTGTAGCAGAAATTAGTAATAATCTCTCAACAGAGATGCTAACAACATAAATAACGTTGTAACAAGCGTATAAGAATATCAACGCCGGATATAGAACGTATGGTTTAGTGGTCTGAGCGCTTGGACCGTTTCCAAGAGGCGCGGGTTCGAGTCCCGCTGCGTTCAAATTTTTATACGTTTTCTAAATATGTTTTACATCACCTAAATCCAACTCCGCCAGTGACTTAGCTCTCCTTTCTTCATTAAACTTTTTAAACTTAGCATCAAAAACATTAACATTATCATTATTTGTTTCATTAAAATGTAACTCAGCTAATGATTTCGTTCTATTATAATTGTTTAATGATTTTTCTTTAAATACTTCCTCATTTTTTACTGTTTCTGGTTTAATTAATTTATCTGTTTCTTCTTCTTCATTTATTTTCATTTCTTTTATTTCTGTTTTATTTATTTTTAATTCTTCATTATTTGTTTCATCATTATAATGAATATTTGTTTTTGTTTCTATACTTTTTAATCTTTTTAGAACAGACGAGTGTACTTTATTGTAAACGGAATAATAATCGAATGAATTTTCTTCTTTTTTGTTATCATTAAATATAATGATTTCTTCATTAATGTCATTTTGTTTAGGTTTTAATATTTCATCTACTATTATAGGTTTGTCATTTTGTGCGTTTTTGTCATTTATATAGTTTTTATGATTTTCTGGTTCATTTCTCTGTAAAATTAATCATCAATCATTTGTATGTATGTATGTATAACAAAGAGTGTCTGTACATAGATTTTTTATTATGGCAAATAGAAAAAATAATTATATATATTTTTTCATACTTGGTAAATTAAATAATTTACCATTCATTTATTCATAGAAGTCGATAAAGAAAATTCTTTATCGACTTATATGAATATCTATCACAAAATGGTAGATTATTTCTATCACCAAGTTTCCTAAATTTTAAAACTCTTTTATAGCTTCATGCTGTATCTATGAAATGAAAACACTAAATATAAATTATTATAATGTATTAACTTATTAACGCCTATTAATATATGATTACTGTAAGCGCGATAGATTGCAGATTCGATTCCCACACCAGGAAAAGGAATTTTTCATTTCCTTGGTTTGGTAACAAGGCAAAGCGCGTCGTTGAGTTCCGCCACTCAGCACGCAATGCCTCAATTCGGCGGAAAGTGGGGAACGGAGTGTCTTAACACTATGTTCTCTCTGCCTACCCTACAGCGTGAATCTATACATGTATGTATAATATATTTAATATTTTCATTGCCTATTATTTCCAGCTAATTTTTAAACTTACTAGGCAATATATATTAAAAATAATACTTACATACATATACATACTTATATGTAACACCTGTCGTGGCGCAGAAGCACAGGCGTGCGACTGTAAACGCGACAGGTTGTGGGTTCGATTCCTACTCCAGGAAATGGAATTTTTCATTACTGCTATATGCAGGATACAGCGTGAAGATATGTATGTATGTATGTAAATAATACTTACTTCAAAAATAGCAACTTTAGACACAACTGATACATTCCTCGGTATATCATCTTCCGTTTTTTCTATTTTAACTTCTCTTGAATCCAATCGACTAATTATTCTATTAACTTTGCCTTTCAAAACAATAATGTCTTCTTCATCTAAATTTTCCATATTTTTAATCTGTGATGTAATTGATTTACTATTTACATTCACTACAGCATTATCAGTTTCTCTATCACCTTTAATGTCATTATCACTTTTTATGTTATCTACTTCAAAGTTTTTAGTGACATTATATTCCTTAACAGAAATTTCACTTTGTTTTAAACTCTCTTCTCTTATTTCTTTACTAATGTTTGTTTCTCTATTTTCTATATGTACTATATTTATTGGTAAATTTTCATTTCTATTTATTTCTATAATATTATGTTTGGTATTTTCTAATTTGGTTTTGTTATCTTTAGTTGAATTTTCGGTTGATTCTTCTTTGTTTTCAACATTATTGGTATAATTATCTTGTTTATTAACTTTAACTATATGAGCGTTAACTAACTGAGTTGATTTTAGTACATTACTGTTTTCAGATGATTCTATCTTATCATAAGTTAGTTTACCTTGATGAACAACATTCTCTTTTAATTTAACCTTAGATTCATTATTATTTTCTCCTTTTTTTCTTTCTTCTCTATAGTCTTCTTGGTTATTGCTTATATTTAAACTAGTTTCTGCATTTGTAGATATGTTAACCAAATTCTTTGTTTTATATTCGGAGTTGTTTGAACTGCGATTTTCATCTACTAATATAGTTTTACTTGATTTTTCCAAATTTAAATTAGTTGAAGTATCATATTCAAGAGTACTTACATTTACAGTTTCGATTACATTGTTTATAACTTGTACGTTAGTTGTTGAAGTTTCGATTACTTTTGTACGGTCATTAACTGATTCTTGAATTTTCACGTTTTTGCCTAAATCAGAGTCATTACTAACATTTAAACTTGCTAAATTTACAGTTTGTGCTAAATTGCTTTCTGATTGAGAACTGATTACTGAAACACTTTTTTCGCTTGATTGTGTACTTATATTTTGGCCAACTTCTCTAGTTTCACTAGAAGTTGTACTATTTACTCTGTTAACACTGACATAAGAAGTAATTTTGCTATCCGCTGTGGCCAAAAACTCGCTTCCTTGGTTTATTTTTATGATTTGTTGATGATTAATTAACTTTTCTTCATTATTGTTTAAAATATTTATATTTGAGGTACCTCTTTGATGATCAGTTGTAATTTGTCTTGTTACGCTCTGTGATATATTCATATTTTTCTCACCTTTTATATCTGCTTGAGAGACTGTGGATTTAGAAACTTCAAGATCTACATTCTGGTTTGATATTTTTTCAATAATATTCGTTCTTACTGGAAGCCTATTTAAGGTTGTTGAACTTAATTTTGTTTCTACTTTATCCTTCATTTGCGATTTTACTGGAATTTTACATTTTGATATATCATTAGATTTTACACCAACTACTTCTGCAGAAGAGAGACTAGTATGTTCTGTTTCAATGCTCTTTTGACTTGTTTTTACTACGGAACTTTCAAATGATTCTATTTTTCTATCTGTAACGGATTGAGATTTACTTATAGAGTAACCTCCAGATATTTTACTAGTTTTAGCTTTCATAGACTCTAAATCTTTCACAGTAACTGATTTTGTGTGCACAGGTATTTTTGTTTCATCAATTGAGTTGCGTTTTTTGAGGGAGCCGCGTCTGTTACTTGGTACCAATATTTCTTGTTCACTTTTACGTTTAAGCAACGGTATTTTACTTTTAACTTTTTCTGTACTAGATTCTTGTTTCAGTGTTTCAACATTCTCATCATACGCGTGTATTATTTCTTGAAATATAGAGTCGACAATCTCAGCATCTCTTAAGCTTTCTGGAGTCGGAATGCTAACATCGGTGGCGTTATCCTTTATTTCATCATATATTTTATCAAATTCATCATCTAATTTCTTAAAATCTTCTTTATTTTCTTTTCCATTCAGATGTGACTTTTGTGCGAGTAGTTTAGCTTCTTTAAGTCTTGGTATCGAAGATCTCACTTTTATACCAAGGATTGGCTGAAATATCAAAACAGTATTATCATAGTTTCCATAATAGCCTGTTAAATTAATTAAAAAAAAATGTTTACAATAATTCGATTCCGCTGACCAAAGATTATTTATAAGATGAAACATTTGCCAAGAGAGAATGATGACATATACAATGTAAGTTAAATAGTAATTATCATACTTAAGATTTTATTATAAAAGAGAACTGGCTGAAAATAAATTACAATAAATACTACAATTATTACGAATAACTCAAAAACTATTTGTCAGATCTTTATTTAATATAAATGGGGCTACATCAGAATCATTATGATTAATATTAAATAATCATTAAAATTGGTTCATCTACTAAAAAGTCCTGTTTTGAATTCGGTTAAAAAAGAATCAAAAAATTAAAAAGAATACATAACGAACCTCGTGAATAGCTTTTTCTTGTAAAATTTGTTCCTCTCTTTTGATTTTGTCAACAGCTTGCTTAAAGTTAAGCTTCGGTATTCTTGTTTGTTTTGGATCATTATTAACATCGTCTTTTTCACCTTTAAAATAAAAAAAGAACGAGTATATTATATATATAACCGCCAATAAATTCATTAGAACCAAAATTGATTGTGAAGTTCAAATCTTATTCGCGATGGTCAACTTTATTAGAGATGGTCAAATATTATTCATGATATAGAAAATTTTTTCGCGATAGTTTAATTTCCTTCATTCATCATCATTTATAGGACTTAGACTTAAATAAATTAGCGGCATTATACTACATTTTCTTGTAAGTACATGTTATCTCAAAATAGAACGGCATTTAGAACCAATTTCACTGGTCCAACAAATACATTATGGCCAAATTACACAAAATCTTTATAAATTGTCACCTATGGATAATCCTGATGTATGCTATGTTATTGTAAAGTTTCATCTAGATCCGTTCAGTAGTTTTAGCATGAACGAGTTACAAACATCCATCCTCACCAACTTTTATTTTTACAATATTAGTGTGACAAATTCTTCCTAAACAGTAGTCTAACTCGCATCCATAATGTCTCAGGTATGAACTATTTTGTTTATTACAATTTAAGTATTACCTCAGTTCCCCACTTTCCGCCGAATTAAGGCAGGAAAGTGGGGAACGGAGTGTCTTAATACTAGGTTCTCTGGTTCCCTCTGCCTACCCCGCTACATACGGGATACAGCGTGAAGCTAAAAAAAGTATTACCTTTTTCTTCCCCACTTGTATAAGTCGCTTCCTCTCTTGTCACAGATACTATAACTTTACTGCCATCTTTTTCTTGAATATGCTGAAATATAATATCTATATATTAATATGTGAAGGAAAATATACATTAATGGCGAAGAAAATAAAACTTTATAATAGTAAGCCGGTATATTTAGGGAAGCCGGTATATTTAGAGAAGCCGATATATTTAGGGAAGTCGGTATACGTGGGGAAGCTGGAATATTTAAGAAAGCCGGTATATATGCATGACGGTATGATAAGTTTTTATTTTTTTAGAGTTTTCGTTGAGCTTGTTTTTATTTTTTCGACCTTGTTACATTGTTAAGGCAAAGCATATTTTAAATGTCAACGGATGATTGTTCAGGACGAAGCTTGAGTGTAGGTGTTATTTTTTTTAAATATTTTTTTTCTTATTTCTATTTTTTTAACAATATTTGAAGTTCAGTATTATAATCAGAGAGAACATAATGTCAAGACACTCTGTTCGCCGTTTTCTAAAAGAATTCGAGATATTGTGCGTTGAGTGGCAAATTTCAACGTTGTGCTTTGTCTTACCAAAGTACAGTAATATATATATTTTTTTTATTTTTATTTATTTTTTAACTTCACGCTGTAACTCGCATATAGCAGGGTAGGCAGAGGGAACCAGAGAACCTAATGTTAAGACACTCCATTCTCTTTTCAACAATTCCGTTCCCCACTTTCCGCCGCATTGAGGCATTGCGTGTTGAGTGGCGGAACTCAACGCCGCGCATTACCTTGTTACCAAGCCCAAGAAATGAAAATACTAAATTTTACATTTCCTGGAGCGGGAATCTAACCCACAACCTGTCGCGTAATAATACAGTAATGAAAATAATATAAATATAATCATTTACCATATCATATAAACAACGCCTGTCGTGTGTTGAGGCACAAGCGTGACTGTAAACGCGACAGGTTGTGGGTTCATACACACTACAGGAGGAAATGTTTTATTTTCTGGGTTTGGTAACAAGGCAAAGCGTGGCGTTGAGTTCCGCCACTCAGCACGCAATGCCTCAATTCGGCGGATAGTGAGGAACGGAGTGTCTTAAGACTATGTTCTCAGGTTCCCTCTGCCTAACCTGATATATGCGAAAAAAATAACCAAACCGAACCGGGAACCGAACCCACAACCACTCACGTTTACAAACGTTTACTATTTCCTATTTAAACTTCTTTATCAATAACATTTGATAAGAATGCGATAACATTATGACATATCTATTATTAATTGTGTTAAAATTTCCACAATAATCATATATCCAACAGGCGTGAATAGGTTGATAAGTCGACTTGTATATATAATTTTTTTATTAAAAGGCATTTGCTGCTTTATTTATAGAGATTATGAATCGGCAAAAATGACTAAATAGAGAAAGGAAGGCTTAATAAATATACGAATTCGTCACTATTTTTTAACTTGACGGTATTTTTGAGAGTATCAATAACAGACTAAAGTTGCGTCGAAATAATGCTATAAATAAACATACATACATACATACATAATCCCGGATATAGCAGGGTAGGCAGAGGGAACCAAGTGTTAAGACACTCCGTTTCCCACTTTCCGCCGAATTGAGGCATTGCGTGTTGAGTGGCGGAACTCAATGCCGCGCTTTGCCTTGTTACCAAACCCAGGAAATCAAAATATTAACATTTGCTGGAGTGGGAATCGAACCCACAACCTGTCGCGCTTACAGTCGCACGCTTGTGCCTCTGCGTCACGACAGGCGTTTATATTTGTAATAATATTAAACAAAAATGAATATATAGTTAGTAACGTATAATATATATAAGTTGTTGTAAGAGAACGGAGTGTCTTAACAATAGGTTCTCAGGTTCCCTCTGCCTACCCCGCTATATGCGGGATACAGCGTGAAGATTAAAAAAAAAGAAGTATAGAATAGGAGAGGATAGGGTGATAATATATTAATTCGCCATTTCTTTAATACAGATATACAGTTAGTTGAAAGAGAAAAAAATTACATACTAAGTTAATTTGTTATTTATTATTATTGAGATTTTAACTAAACTTACATTTAAGTGAGACCACATTAAAAGCAGCTATCATATAAAAAAGGAATCATCAAAATTGGTTCAGTCGAATTCACACTAGCCATTAAAGGTAAAAAGAAAACCAGAAAAGCTCAAAAAATATATTTATTCTCACTTCTTATACCCATATTCAAACACTTGGACTTGTGATACAACACTTTTACCCGGCATCGTCTGCTTTTTAAATAAATGCTGAAATCTTACCGAAACGTCCTCAGTTGTTACAACTTTATGCACTTTAACGTCTCCCTTGGTCAAAGTGGTTTCTTCCTTAGTAACAGTAATTACTGGTGAAAGTACAGAATCTCCTATGTCTCCCCTTTCTACTGCGTTAATGTCGCCTCGAAGTTCTTGACTTTTTGGGGCATTGGATTCGATTTCTGGTTTTTCGGACATTTTTGATCTGGAATTTCATGGAATTAATGGATTATTATTTTATTATTATTATTTTTTTAACTTCACACTGTATCTCGCATATAGCAGGGTGGGCACAGGGAACCAGAGATCCTAGTGTTAAGACACTCCATTCTCTTTCAATAATTCCTTTCCCCACTTTCCGCCGAATTATTTTATTATTAGACAAAATGTAATATATTGCGTAACTAAACGCCGCCAAATTTTATATTTGATCAAATTGTAGGACAATTCGGACTTTTCTAAATTATTGTCACGAAAATTATTGTTTAACCTTTTCATGCATATAGGGAAGGAAGGAACAAAAGGAGAGGAAGAAATGTATTTAAGCAATGAAAACAGTTTGGGCCAGTCGTGGCTTGAGGCACAAGCGTGTAACTGTAAAGGCGATAACCTATGGGTTCGAATCCCACTCCAGGTAATGAAAATATTTAATATTTACATTATTTGAGTACTTTCATTTCCTCGCTCTGGTAATAAGGCGAAGCGCGGCGATGAATTCAGCTACTCTACACGCAATGCCTCAATTCGCCGGAAAGTGTGAAATGGAAAATCTAAAGAGAAAGGAGTGTCTTAACACTAGGTTCTCAGGTTCCCTCTGCCTACCCTGCTATATGCGGCGTGTAAGGCAACAGCAGCGTGTAGTTAAAAAGAAGAAAGGACGTAGAAAAATCGTTTCATGATGACAATGTAAACTAATGAGATGCTGAAGATAAGAACTCTTCGAGTAGAATTTAAATAACACAGTCATATCACATTAGCGCCTGTTGTTTAAGCACAAGCGTGCGACTGTAAACACACACGACAGATTGTGGTTTCGATTCCCACTCCAGGAAATGTAAAATTTAGTATTTTCATTTTCTTGGGTTTGGTAACAAGGCAAAGCGCGGCGTTGAGTTCCGCCACTCTACACGCAATGCCTCAATTCGGCGGAAACTGGGGAACGGAATTGTTGAAAGAGAATGGAGTGTCTTAACACTAGGTTCTCTGGTTCCCTCTGCCTACTCCGCTACATGCGGGATACAGCGTGAAGTTGAAAAAAAAATATATCACATTAGGCGAAAGAACCTAGTGCGTTGCACTATGATTATCACTTTCAGTTTTAGAACTGCGTTTTGATTTGCGGAACTTAACACCACGCTCGGCCTTACCAGAAAAGGGCAAATGAAAATAATTTAAATATATTAATTCCATCGTGTGGGGATCGAATCTGAAGTTATTATAACAAAAGTGACAACATAAAAAATCATATAGTGTAATAAGCAGAGAGAACCTAGTGTTAAGACACTCCGCGTTCCATCCTAAGGTTAATAATGAAAATAATACTCACGTATCGATGAAAAATTTCAATAATACACTGTGTCCAATATCTGCCATGTAATTAGGTGTTAACTATCGATAAGCTATCATTTAGTATGCACTGGCGATAAGTAACGTTTATCTAAGTCATGTGTGGATGGGTGAGCGTTTTGTGATTGGTCACTCCGTCTTTTGTTTTAAAGAAAATGAAGAAAATTGTAATTGAAGAAAGAATGCGCAGAGGCACAAGCGTGCGACTGTAAACGCGACAGATTGTGGGTTCGATTCCCACTCCAGGAAATGTACGCTTTAATATTTTCATTTCTTGGGTTTGGTAACAAGGCCTTTGCGCTGCGTTGAGTTCCGCCACTCAACACGCAATGCCTCAATTCGGCGGAAAGCGGGGAACGGAGTGTCTTAACACCTCAAATCTCAGGTTCCCTCTGCCTACCCTGCTATATGCGGGATACAGCTACCAAATCCAGGAAATGAAAATACTAAGCTATAGAGAATATTATTTAGGCGTTCTAAAAATTATTGTTATTTTGAAAATTAAGATATATTTAAAAGATAAGATTGTTCGGAATTTTTTATCTCAAATTCCTATGAATTCCGCAGAATTGAAAAAATAATATTTATTTAATGTAATAAAATAAATTAAATATAATTAATTTAATTTGTATAATTTAATTTTCATTTAAAATGAATTCTTCTTTATTATAATAATCAAATACGAGTAGAACTCCTTTAACGCCTGTCATAGAGCACAAGCGTGCCTTGTGGGTTTGATTCCCACTCCAGGGAATGTAAAAGTTTAATATTTCATTCCCTTGGCTTGGTAACAAGACAAAACGCGGCGTCGAGTTCCGCTACTCAACACGCAATGCCTCAATTCGGCGTAAAGTGGGGAACGGAGTGTCTTAACACTTTGTTCCCTCTGCCTACCCTGCTATATGCGGGATACAGCATGATATGTATGTATGTAAAAAACTAAAATAGCAGGATATAAAAATTTCTATTGTCTTTACTAGCTTTTATAGCTTCACACTGTATCCCGCAGAGCAGGGTAGACAGAGAGAACCTAGTGTTAAGACACTACGTTGTCTTTCCGCCAAAATTTTAAATATTGCATATTGAATGACGGAACTCAACGCCGCGTTTTATTTTACCAGAGCCGGAAACACCAAATAATGTACTTATATTGTTATTTAGTTTACATACATACATACATAGCTTCACGCTGTATCCCGCATATAGCAGGGTAGGCAGAGGGAACCTAGTGTTAAGACACTCCGTTCCCCACTATCCGCCGAATTGAGGCATTGTGTGCTGATTGGTGGAGCTCAACGCCGCGCTTTGCCTTATATATTGTTATTTAGTTTATGTATTATTATTTAATTAATTATAGCTTAGTCAGTATATATGAAGTGTAGGTTCGATTCTTGCTACCTTCAATATGTATATTACTATAGTAGTTACGTAATTCAATCACTTTCTAAACCAAATTTCTAAAACAATCCAATTTCAAACAAAATGCACTAAAAAGTTAAATTGTTACGAATAACTCCAAAACTACTGATCAGATCTTAACCAAATTTATATGGGACCACATCAGAAGCACTAGCTATCATATAAAAGAATCATCAAAATCGGTTCACCCAGTAAAAAATTATGCAGTAAAAAAAACAGTTGAATTTTGAACCTCTCTATTCAAAATTGGTGAAAATGGCACTTTAATGTAAAAACTATGAATATATTTTCAATATTAAACACAGAACACCCTGTATAAGTGCGTGTTGAAGGAAAATCGCGAAAATACTGAATTTTATGTACATTTTATCAGAAAATGATAAAAACAATGATAATGATAACTATTGATTGGTGATAGTGTTTATATCATGAGCTATGAGTCACTTGTAGCGTCTCGATAGGATGAGGTGTTGGGTTCGATTCCTGGAATTTCTGAGGTAGGAATGAAGGTGATCGCAAAATTAACACGCTTTTATTAATTTTGAGGCCTGTCGTGGCTTGAGGCACTAGCGTGCGACTGCGAGACCCTAAAAAGAAATACAATTGAAATGCTAACTCTATGACAACAGTTTTTTTTTATGGATAATGGATGGCAAACGTGCAGAAGGACCACTTGATGGTAAGTGGTTACCTTTGCCCATGAACATCTACAACACCAGAGATGTGTGATGTGATGCGTTGCCGATCGACGAGGATACAGATGGAAGGGGAGGATAATGTCCGCTATCGGAACCATGACATTTTGGGGAAAGGATGGGTGGAAAAGGGGAAAACCTGGCTTACATGTCATCGAACCGGAACACATCATAAGATGTTTGGCGGTTCGTCTTTGACATGATAGTGGTCGCGAGCCAGACGGAGGACGAACCTCCTACTACCAAACTACTGGGATACTCGCCTCTTACGGGACGCTACACAGCGGCGGAGGGGAATTGTATTCTAACCCCGTCCCCTCACACTGTATAGCACTAGCTATTATATAAAAAAGCAACATCTAAATTAGTTGACCCAGTATAAAGTTACGAGGTACTTAAAAAAAAATCTGGCGAATTGAGAACCTTCTCATTTGAAGTCTATTTAAAATACAATATTTATAGGTACATTTATATATACTAGTGTCTCAGTTGACGCGTTAACAACGCATTGTCTTTAGTAATGTGTATGTCACTTTGTAGAAATATGGATGTCAAACTATGGTAGTGTGTGCAACATTTATTTTATTAATTTAATGTACTTTTTATGCATTCATTTAAAAAGATATTATCATTCTGCACTCCTTTGTTATATAAGCTATAAGTGTACCAAGTTTCATGCTCCTCCGTCCACGTAGCTTTCCTAAAAAGGCGTACAAAGTTTTTGCTTCACGTATCAATATATAGATATCGACTATGCCAAATTTCATACTCCTGAAAGGGGTTAAAAGTTTTTTCAACATACTCGTATAGTATATTTTACATACATTTATGTGTATTTATAGTGGTGTCATAGATTAAACAAATGACATCACGCGATACGATACGGTAATGACACGGAACCATCCGGCGTGAGTTGAATTTCAATTTACAAAGAATGGCCGCCTGTTGAATCATTGTGCTTGGTTTATATGCAAGGAAACAATATAATGCGGCGTTGAGTTCCGTCACTCAGCACGCAATGCCTCAATTCGACGGAAAGTGGGGAACGTAATGTCTTAACATTAGGTTCCCTCCGCTTATCCTGCTATATGCGGGATACAGCGTGAAGCTATCTATGTATGTAAATAATATGTAAATATGTATAATTTATTTTTATACAAAAAACCTAGTGTTAAGACACTCCGTTCTTTACTTTTCTCTGTCTAATTTTTAAACGTTTTGAAACAAATGGTGGAATAAAAATTGTAATTGTTAAATTACTCAATACTTATTAATAAATGGTTTGGGCACGTCGAGAGGATGAGTGATGAAAGAATGAGCGGCAAGAGAGGTAGGGGGAGACCTTGGTTGACCTTCGAGAACACAGTAGCAATGATACTGGAGGGAGGTCTCGTGATATGCACGAGGACCCCCCAGAGGGCATGCATGAAGAGGTTAATGACTGTGGACGATGCGAAAGAGGTATACAGGGACCGTAGCGTTTGGCGCTCCGGAACTCTGACTAACCTGCTAGGGATAAAGCGTGAAGTTAGGCAGGTAGGTAGGTACTTTCTTCTCAAACATAAATACATATCGCAGAAAAATGTAGGAAAAGCGTGAAATTAATAAAAATAATAATAAATTTGCAGCATCATGTAAACTAAGCTGAAAACCATTTCTATTATACCAACACCCTAACCCCGATCTCTGATCAAAGAGTAAAATGTTAGATGCGTTGAATTTTAATATAATTTTCTGCCTATTTAAAAAAATATACATATTATAATATTTCTTGACTTTCAGAGTAAATACAATTATTCTGACTGGACTTTCAAAATTTATGATGCAGGTTTTTCTAATTTGATCACTCAAAGTCCATTGTAAAGTGTTGTCTCTCACGTTTGAGCCAAAAGTGGAGAATCGAGTGTTTTTACTCTTCTTATTTAAAAACATACATACATACATACATACATACATAGCTTCACGCTGTATCCCGCATATAGTTAGGCAGAGGGAACCTAGTGTTAAGACACTCCGTTCCCCACTTTCCGCTAAATTGAGGTATTGCGTCTCAGCACGCAAACTCAACGTCGGGCTATGCCTTGTTACCAAATCTAGAAAAATGAATGAAAATGAATGCATAGGCACAAGAGTGTGACTGTAAACGTGACAGGTTATGGGTTCGATTGCCACTCCAGGAAATGAATATAATATTTAGTATTATCATTTCCTCGCTCTGGTAACAAGGCAAAGCGCGGCGTTGAGTTTCGACACACGCAACGCCACAATTCGGCGGCAAGTGGGGAACGGAACGGAGTGTCTTAACACTAGGTTCTCTGGTTCCCTCTGCCTATCCTGCTATGTGCGGGATACAGCGTGAAGCTAAAACAAATGAATAATTTACATTAAATATATATGTTTATGCCTACCACCATACACTATATCTGCATACTAATCTATCACCCCATAACTCAATGATCCAATGTCTGGTGTTGACGGGTTCGAGTCGGTGGTGTCGTTTAATGGCTCCCTTTTCTTATATTGAGCTCTAATCATTTTAGAATTTTTATTTATTTATTTATATATTTTTTAGCTTCACGCTGCATCCCGCATATAGCAGGGAAGGCAGAGGGAACGTGGGAACCTAGTGTTAAGACACTCCGTTCTATTTAGATTTCCGTTCCCCATAAACTTACAAATAAAATATAATAAAAAAATAAATTATTATGAATAACTCAAAACGACGACGACTGACGAGTAGCGTCAGAATTAATTAAGAAATTAAACGCCTGTCGTGGCGCAGACGCACAAACGTGCGATTGTAAATGCGACAGGTTGTGGGTTTGATTCCTAATCCAGGAAATGTAAAAGTTTAGTATTTTCATTTCCCGGGTTTGGTAGCAAGGCAATGTGTGGCATTGAGTTCCGCCAATCAGCAGGCAATGCCTCAATTCGGCGGAAAGTGGGGAAAGGAGTGTCTTAACACGAAGTTCTCAGGTTCCCTCTGTCTATCCCATATGGGATACAGCGTAAAATAAAAATAAATAAAAGCAATTATCATAATAAAATGAGTATAATTTGGGAAACCGAAATATGGGGGTCGATTGTGACTTATTAAATACCTCACGCGCCAATAGTAAGGTGACCATGATATGCTATTTTTATGGACAGTGTTTAAGTTTATATAGAAAAAACATAGCTTCATGTTTTAATCCTGGCAAGGAAGTAAATCTAGTATTAAGACACTTCGTGCAACGATTTTTTGCTTGTATTCAATATATTGTGTGTTGAATGTCGGAACTAAATGAATTTTGAATTGCTAGAGCGGTGAAATGAAAATACTTACTTACTTACTTAACTTGACGCTGTATCCCTAGTGGGGTAGTCAGAGTTCCGGAGCGCCAAACGCTACGGTACCTGCATGCCTCTTTCGCCTCGTCCACAGTCATTACCTCTTCAAGCATGCCCTCCGGGGGGTCCTCATGCTTTTTACGTGACCTTCCTCCAGTATCAATGATGAAGAAATGAAAATAATTTAAATATAATAATTTCTCCGAGTGGTAATCGAACCAACAACTAATCGCGCTTACAATCATGTAATTTTAAATTTAGGTATATATATATATATATGTATATAAATACGTGAAGCAAAAACTTTGCACCCCTTTTTACGAAAACTACGCGGACAGAGAAGCATGAAACTTATAGTTTACATAGAGAAGGCGTGCAGAATGATAATACATTTTTGAAATAATGCATAAAAAATATATTAAATTAATTAAAGAAATGTTACACACACTACCATGGGTTGACATGCATGTTTTTTTTAAAGTGACATATACATTGATAGACAAAGCGTTGTTAACGCGTGAACGGGAACTCTAATCATTATTAATACGTGAAGTGTAGTGAAGCTTTGGGTCCCTTTTATGAAAACTATGCGGACGACGGAGTATGAAAGTTGGCATACGAGTACATATAGCGTACATGAAGAAGAAGTTCACAAAATCAATGCTTTTCATAATAATGTATCAGTAATATATTAAATTAATAAAATAAAAAGAGGCAAAAGCTTGCGACTGTAAGCGCGACAGATTGTGGGCTCTATTCCCACTCCAGGAATTGTAATTTTTCATTTCCTGGGTTCGGTAACAAGGCAAAGCGCGGCGTTGAGTTCCGCCACTCAGCACGCAATGCCTCAATAGGGCGAAAAGTGGGGAACGGAGTGTCTTAACAGTAGGTTCCCTCTGCTACCCTGCTATATGCGGGATACAGCGTAAGCTATGTATATGTATGTATGACAAAGAGATATGTACTCATCACACAAGAAAAAAAAATGATATCTATCCAATCGATACAGCTTCAAATCCTGCATTCAAATTCTTATATAAAATTCCAGTAACATTTTCCACAAATAGTCCTTTAAATATGTACAAAATAGACGTCATATCAAAAATACCGACGTGTAAGGAACGTCTCTTATTGAATATCTGAGACGCTGCGTGCCAACACATACTATAGGGACACCACGGGTTGGGAAAATGTGAGACAAAAACTATATTTTAATCTCTTTTTAGCAGGTTTTCGTTTAATTTCGTTTTATTCTTAGGGTTGACAGAGAGAATACAATAAGAAATATTAAAATTATGTCAATTTCTCTGCAATGGTAAGACGAAGCGACCTATTTAGAATATATCAATTTTTGGAAAACGTCAATATAGATTTGTATATTTAAGTTTTTTGAAAAGAAATGTTTTTATTTTAATACTTACTTACTTAGCTTCACGCTGTGTCCCTAACGGGCTATTCAGAAAGAACGGAGGGCCAAACGCATACCTCTGAATACCTTCTTCGATTTTGCCACAGTCATAAACCTCTTCATACACGACCTCCGGGGAATCCTCATGCTTTTTACGTGACCTTCCTCCAGTATCATTGATACTGTGTTCTCGAAGGTCTCCTGAGGTCTCTTCCTACCTCTCTTGCCGCTCTCCTTTGCTTCATATATGTTTCTCACCATTCTTTCATCACTCATCCTCTCGACGTGCTGAAACCACCTGAGCACGTTCTTCTTCATTATTATTTTTTTTATTTATATTTTGATGCGCATTCTTGTTTTAATCAAAGTCTATAAAGATCGGTGTCTTA
Source organism: Philaethria dido (assembly GCA_033558755.1). Lineage (NCBI taxonomy): Eukaryota > Metazoa > Arthropoda > Insecta > Lepidoptera > Nymphalidae > Philaethria > Philaethria dido. Next base: position 43,230 of record JAKGSA010000739.1, read on the forward strand.
AGTCGTTTCGTGGCAAAAAATCAAAATCGTGATTTTTTTGATTAGGTCCTTATAATTCGATATTTTTTATTTTATTTCCTTAAAGTATAGTCACCCTTTTATTTAAGTAAAGTATTTTGAACTTAATGAAAAGGAGTTAAAGTCGTTTTTGCTATGTTATTTAGTTACATTCATATCTTCTAACGTTCTAAAGTGTTTTTTCTTTTTATTGATTTCTATATCTTTTATAATAAAGATCAATATTGCGCACAATTTTAAATCTTTGCCTGTGATTTCGTTTGCGTGTTGTAATAGTCAGAGAGAGCTTAGTGTTAAGACACTCTTTGATAGACTTTTTGTCGAAAATTGAGACAATGTTTCTTAATTTATTCTCCGAAACACCGCGCATTTCCCCGCATATAGCAGAGTAGGCAAGGGAACCTGAGAACCTAGTGTTAAGACACTCCGTTCCCCACTTTCCGTAGAATTGAGGTATTGCGTGCTGAGTGGCGGAACTCAACGCCGCGCTTTACCTTGTTACTAAACCCAGGAAATAAAAATACTAAGCTTTTACGTTTCCTGGAGTGGGAATCGAACCCACAGCTTGTCGCGTTTACAGTCGCACTCTTGTGCCTCTGCGCCACGACAGGCCTCTTTCCCTCTCTTTTCTTTATGATTCATAAATTTCTCCTTTTAAGGGAAGTCCCTATAATAAGTAGGTATAAGTTATACCCTCGATTCAACAAAAGTTTTACGATTGGTCAAATTGTGAAAAAGCACGGTTTCCGATATCGTTGTATATTTGTGTTTTTTTATTGATTTTTTGTACATGCTAGTGATAGTCTGTTTTTTTAATGGGGTAGTCAGTTCGGTTCCTGGCTTAGGCTAAATATACATATTGAAAAGTTCTTTTTACTTTAGAGCTTTTCACGATTTCACGAATAGGTTAGTCAGAGAGAAACTTATATCACATTCGTCACATTCGCCGTCCGGTAAAATTCAAGATATACTCGTATATCGTATATCGATGGCGGAATTCAACGTCGCGTTTTTTCTCTATCAGAGCAAATACTACTCTTCCCCCGGGTGTATATTGAACCCAAAACTAATCGCTTAGAGTTTTTTTTTTACGGATAACGGATGGCAAACAAGCAGAAGGACCACCTGATGGTAAGTTCCTTACCTTCGCCCAAGAACATCTACAATACCAGAGATGTTGTAGATGCGTTGCCAACCTGCAGAATACAGATGGAAGGGGAGGACAATGTAGTGGTCCGCTATCGGAATCATCACATTTTACGGAAAGGATGGGTGGGACAGGGGAAAACCTGGCTTATATGCCATCGAACCGGAACACATCATAAGATATTTGGCGGTTGGTCTTTGACATGATAGTGGTCGCGAGCCAGTCGGAAGACGAACCTCCTACCACCTAGCTACTGGGATACCCGCCTCTTACGGCACGCTACCCAGCGGCGGAGGGGAATTGTATTCTAACCCCGTCTCCTCACATAGAAAAAAGTTTGACTATCTCATTGTGATACGGCTTGAAATACGGTGGTAAAACACTGTTCTTCATTTACCGCTCATTTAGATATAAGGACTAAGTAATGGAACAGAAATAAGATAAAATGTTTAGGTTTTCAGTTGAAACCGAAACTGAAATGGTTTCAATCGGCTATGATTTCAATTTCGGCTGAAACCGAAATTTAATGTGTTAATAATTAGCTGAAAATTATAAGTAGGTTTCTCAGACGAAGCCGGCCGAAAACTAAAAATTCATTTTTCGACATAACGCCGATATCGAAATTCTAACTAAATCTTCAGCACTTACTTAGAGTTTCGGCTAAAATTGAAATTTGATCAATTAATAATCCTCCGAAACGGGTAACAATAACCAAAGTAACATTTTTTGGCCTAAACTGACCGAAACCAAAAGTAATAAATAAATATAAACATTTAGATTAAGATCCCATGGACCGTGGGAGGTACTATTTTATGCACCTTAACTATATATCATCTCCTGAAGTAACCACACCTCAAATTTCATAGTTGCTGATCACAAATACAGTCATAGAGAAATTTTCAGCTTTTATACTATGAAGTAAGTCTGGCGGTTCATGGGCTCTTAATCTATTTAAAAATATGGAAAAAGGAGTGTCCTAACTCTCCTCTCTTCGCTCTATATGCTTTATAGGATTTTCATAAAAATAAAATAAAATATTTACTGAAACAAAAGCTATTATCAACGGATTTGGTCTAATCTGTCAAGTGTTCTTCCATCTCACTCTATATATAGCTATCTCGTTCTAACACTTAAGGCCCTTAGGGTCTGGAAATGGATTGTGAAAGACATTGACTCTCATATATAGTTTTATTATATTTAATTATTTTTTGTTATTTCTAAATAATTATTCATTTTTATTAAGTAAGTTATTCCATATATTTTGTGACATTTCATTATTTTTCAAGTGTAACTTATTTTTTTAGCTTCACGTTGTATACCGCATATAACAGGGTAGGCAGAAGGAGCATAAGAACCTAGTGTTAAATACTCCATTCCCCACTTTTCGCCGAATTGAGGCATTGAGTGCTGAGTGGCAAAACTCAACGCCGCGCTTTGCCTTGTTACCAAACCCAGGAAATGAAAAATCCATTTCCTGGAGTGGGAATCGAACCCACAAACTGTCGCGTTTACAGTCGCTCGCTTGTGCCTCTGCGCCACGACAGGCGTTTATAATTTTTAAAAATATTTTTCATATTAAGCATTCCAAAAGTGGGAATCCTTATAACTTTAACAGGAAAAGTAAATCGATGTCAACTAGAATGCCCTAAAAACTAAAATTATCACGAAAGTATTCATACTCAAAGATTACTGGTCAGATTTTACCTAAATTTAATTACAAACATATGTAAGAATGATCAAACCTATTTAAGCTATAGTAAGTTACTGTCGCCGGCGACCGAGTTGCCGGCGACTATTCGACTGTGCGTATAACCTCTAAATGCGTGAAAATAAAAAAAAAATAGTGCCAAATAAAATAATTCGTATAATCAATTTAAATACTTTTTTTATTATTATTTCTTTTTTTTAACTTTACGCATTGTCCCGCATATAGCAGGGTAGGCAGAAGGAACCTGAGAACCTAGTGTTAAGACACAACACACAGGAAGTGTTAGTCTTTTCATTTCCTGGGTTTGGTAACAAGGCAAAGAGCGGCGTTGAGTCCGCCACTCAGCACGCAATGCCTCAATTCGGCGGAAAGTGGGGAACAGAGTTGTTGTAAGAGAACGGAGTGTCTTGACACTAGGTTCCTTCTGCCTACCCTGCTATATGCGGGATACAGCGTGAAGCTATGTATGTGTATATATAAAAATAATTCTTAACACACATATTCGACTCCACACCCTCCCTAATGCATCTCCCCGCCGCTACAGCGCTCCGCACTCTGCTAATCTTTTACGTTACTTATCTTATAACTTAGCGATGACCGATTAGTTACTATTGTCACATAGTATCAGGTTCAAATTTAAGCAAAAATAATAATAATATTTATTTCCAACAATTGTTGGTACATAATAACATTTCATAGGCAGTTGTTATCCTCCACCTCACAAGCGTCGATTCAATAATGTTATTTAGATAAGACTTATAGAACAAAATAAAAATTTAAATAAAAAAGATAATAAAAATAGATATAGATTTTCTTTTACCTTCACGCTGTATCCCCACTTTCCGCCAAATTGAGCCATTGCGTGTTGAGTGGCGGAACTCAACGCCGCGCTTTGCCTTGTTAGAAATGAAAATACTAACATTTCCTAGAGTGGGAATCGAACCCACAACCTGTCGTGTTTACAGTCGCACGCTTGTGCCTCTGCGCCACGACAGGCGTTTAGGCGAAAAGTGTGGAACGGAAATGTTAATAGAACGGAGTGTCTTAATACTAGGTTCTCAGGTTCCCTCTGCCCACCCTGCTATATGCGAGATATAGAGTAAAGCTAAAAGAATATCATAAAAATTGGAACCCACTACCATTATGACAACTGCAACAACTGTGCCAATGGTGTTAATAAAGAGCAATATAAATTCTAATTAAATTTAAAATAATTTAAACTCCTTGAATTTTCCTTTTGAAATTTTATTAATCCTTTAAATCTCTTAAATCAACACTCTGATATTGGATTCCTAAGATAATACAAAAATTAATTAATTCTTAACGCTTGTATGGCGTAGTGGTTCATCTAACGATGGTCATGGATTCGGTGCTCAAAATCAGAAATCAAAATAATTACTTTTTTTTTTTTAAAACTTCACGCTGTATCCCGCCTATAGCGAGGTAGGCTAGTAGTAGCGTCAAGACACTCCATTCTCTTTCAACATTTCCGTTCCCCACTTTCCGCCAAATTGAGGCATCGCGTGTTGAGTGGCGGAACTCGATGCCACGCTTTGCCTTGTTACCAAATCCAAGAAATGAAAATACTAAATTTTACATTTCCTAGAGTGGGAATCGAACCCACAACCTGTCGCGTTTACAGTCGCACGCTTGTGCCTCAAGACACGACAGGCGTCAACATAGTACTCGCTTTAATTTGAGATATACATACATACATATATACCTTCACGCTGTATCCCGCGTATAGCAGGGTAGGCAGAGGGAACCTAGTGTTGAGACACTCCGTTCACCACTTTCCGCCAAATTGAGGCAGTGCATGCTGAGTGCTTTTTGAGTGCTAATTCGAGATATGCTTATTAAATTTAGTGTGCGGAACTAAACGCCGTTTTTATTTACCAGTGCAAGAAAGAGAGATAATTTAATATTAAGACACTCCGTTCCAAATTTTTTACCCGAATTCCAAATATTATCCGTTAGAGAGGAGGATTCCAAATATTATCCGTTATTTTATTAGAGAGGAGAAATGTAAATAATAGATTTTTATTGTTCGATGCCAAATTCTGCAAAAAATAATGCTAGAATTAGATACATCATCCGTTGAATTGAGTGGCGGAACTTAACGCCGCGTTTTGTCTTACCAGAGCGAGAAAATGGAAATAATTTAATTTAAACCCACAACCCACGCGACTGTCACACACACACGATGGACCTTTACATCATCATCATCATATGTCAAAATTGAGCCCATAATATTTTTTTCCGCCACTCAGCACGCAATGCCTTAATTCGGCGGAAAGTGGGGAACGGAGTGTGTGAACACTAGGGTCCCTCTGTCTACCCTGCTATATGCGGGATACAGCGTAAAGTTATGTATGTGTATCTCAAATTAAAGCGAGAAGAGAACAGAGGGTTTCAACTTAACCTTCTGTCTTTCCTCGCTCTGGTAACAAAGCACGACGTTTAGTTTCGCCAATTCATTGGATATTGTTTTTAATTGCGCCTGTCGTGGCGTAGAGGCACAAGCGTGTGACTGTAAACGCGACAGGTTGTGGGTTCGATTCCCACTCCAAATGTAAAAGTTTAGTATTTTCATTTCCTGGGTTCGGTAACAAGACAAAGCGCGGCGTTGAGTTCCGCCACTCAGCACGCAATGCCTCAATTCGGCGGAAAGTGGGGAACGTAGTGTTTTAACACTAAATTCTCCTTCTCTCCACTCTCTCTATGCGATAGTTACCTAAAACAACTCTAGAATTGAACCTGTTACCTCCTATAATAGTTTCATATATAAATAATTTCATTATAGACATACAGTCGAATCAAAAGCCATTCTCGGACTTAAATGTTAGGGATTGTACTAGGAGTGAGCGAGATAGATATATAGAAAAGTATACGAGTGAAAGGGACGGGGAGAGAAATTAAGGACCTCTCGTGTTGACTCTGAAGGTATAAATATGTATGTGATATTTTTAAATTTATTTATTTTGTTGGTTCTGGGTTCGATTCCTGTTTTTTTTTATTTATTTTATTTATTACATACATAGCTTCACGCTGTATCCCGCATATAGCAGGGTAGGTAGAGGGAACCTAGGGTTAAGACACTCCGTTCCCCACTTTCCGCCGAATTGAGGCATTGCGTGCTGAGGGGCAGAACTCAACGCCGCCTTTTTTCTTGTTACCAAACCCAGGAAATGAAAAATTTCATTTCCTATTATGGGAATCGAATCTACAACCTTCTTGTGCGTGCGCCAAGACAGGCATTCTTTTATTTTAATAAAGGAAGTTATTATTTCGATTGATTTTTTTTATGTGATAGCTAGTGCTTTTAATGTGGTCTCATTTAAGTTTAGTTGAGATTTGATATGTAGTTTTTGAGTTATTCGTAATAATTATACTGTTTAGTGCCTTTTCTTTGTTAAAATCTTAATTGTATAAGTTGTATTTGTGAGGTGTCTCACTGTAAACGCGATTAGTTATGGGTTCGATCCTCACTCAGGGAATGATTACTTAATTTATATTCTTAACTTACTGTAATAAGACAATGCACGGCGTTGTGTACTGTTACTAGACAAGTAATATCAGATACTTTCTTTAAGTTGTGAATGGAGTGTCCTAACTCTTTTATATACAGAAAAATATGAAGAAAAAGTGTTTTTTTTTAGCATCATGCTATATAGCAGGGTAGGCAGAGGGAACCTGAGAACCGACGTTTTAAGTCACTCCGTTCCCCACTTTCCGCCGAATTGAGGCATTGCGTGCTGAGTGGCGGAACTCAACGCCGCCCTTTGTCTTGTTACCAAACCCAGGAAATAAAAAAATCCATTTCCTGTAGTGTGTATAAACCCACAATCTGTCGCGTTTACAGTCGCACGCTTGTGCCTCTGCGCGACGACATGTGTTAGAAAAAATGACCACACAAATCTTAGTAAATATTTTGACTTAACAATTAATTAATATAATATTCATTATTTATTTATTAAATAAAATAATAATAAATTAAAATAAAAAGATACTAAAGGAACACTCCTATAATGATTCCCTCATGTACCTGATCGTCCTGACAACGACACCAAGTTCGGACACATGTGCACTTTTTCAACTAAATCAGTCCAAGTATTTTCTTTACGTTAGAGGTCTAGTAATGTCTCTTCATATAGCTGATCTAAGTTGCAAGTTCGATTCTTGCGTAGGACAAATATTTATCTAAAAAGTAAATACACCAGTTATTGAGATGTAGTTTTTTGAACGCCGTCGTAGTGCTTTCTAATTTCATTCACAGTAGAAAATATATATATTTTTTTTACACTGATCAATCCTCCTTCGTGTCCGTTCGTTATCCATACAACGTGACATTGGCGAAGTGATTTGTGCTCAACTGGCACGTTGGAAGCGCCATAATTAAACAAGTGAACTGAACTGATAATATATATTTATAATTTGTTTGTTTCTCTTAAACAAAACACGGCGTTTAATTCCGCAACTCAATCGGCATGTGAAAAAAAATGTGTGTACAGCTTACACGATAGAAGTGAAACTACGAAAATTTAGATTTAGCTTCACGCTGTATTCCGCATATAGCAGGGTAGGCAGAAGGAACCCCAAAACCTAGTGTTAAGAGACTCTGTTGTGTGTTGTGTTCCACTTTCCGCTGAATTGATGCATTGCGTGGAGGAAATATCATCCCATTTCATATTTTATTATTACTATCTATTTGTTTTATTTGTATATTTTATTAGTTAAGAGTTATAGCAAACACTACATAAATATCTCTCACACTCTTTCCTTCAGAATATGCTTCTTTATTGTGACGCGTTACATTTCCAAATATAACATAACTAGTATCTTCGTTGACGCGTTAACAACGCGTTGTCTCGGGACGTATATATCACTTTATATAAACATGGATATCAAACCATGGTAGTGTGTGTAACATTTATTTTATTAGTTTAATATATTTTTTATGCATTATTTAAAAAAGATATTATGATTCTACACTCCTTTTCTATACAAGCTATAAGTGTGCCAAGTTAAATGCCCCTACGTCCGCGTAATTTTCGTAAAAAAAGGTAGAAGGTTTTTGCTTCACGTATTTATATATAGATAAACTAAACGAAAATCGATAATCGTCCTTTAAAATATCACGGACACCCATTTCCAACAGCATAACGCATTTTCAGCGCGAACTTATCGAAAACCTGTAGCTTTTATGTTATATAATAACCTAAAATCAACTCTAATAGTATCAAAATAAAATTAAAAATCGCTTAACAAAATCTTATTTTACAACTTATATTAAATAAAACACGAATTTCAACCGTATTTCTATACAAACAGAGCTTAAATTCATATAAACATATGTATAAACATAATTACTTATAATGCCAAAGGAAAATTGACTCTATCTTTATCTAAATAAGGTCAATATTAAATTACTAATTTTATCATATACAATATAGGTAACCAGTTTCATAGACCTCCCTCTGCCCCCTCGTTTCAACAATCAATGTACTATAAAGGGTCTTGGCGCGTTTAAATGAGAGTTCAAACAGACTGGTCCTGTTTTGATGGTGGTAGTGTTACAGAGTAGGTCGGATCTTGGAGGAGAACGGACGTTTTTATAGTATTTTTTTTAAATAGTAAATTTTTTTGTATGAAAATGGAAAAGCTGTTTATTATTTAGGTAAGTTTTTTTTTTTGTATTTTTGGTTTAGGCTGTTTGTTTTAGTGTCTTTGTGTGTTTATTAAAAAAGGGTTAAATTATATTTTTTAATTCTGTATTAGTATGAGACATTAATAATATTTGAATAGGAATAATATTATTAAAAAAGAAATAATTTTCTAAGTTTGGCTGTATAGTTTGAGGTGTTTGCATTTTTGGTGATTTTTTTTAAAATTTTTACTTAACTAATAATTTCATTATTATAATTTAATAATTAATAATAATTTATTTTATTTTTAATTATTACAATAATATATTTAAAATATATTTCAAAGGCAGAATGTCTTTCAACACTGATTTATAAAAAAAAATATTTGCTTTATTTTATACATAAATTAAATTTCGGCGGAAAGTGGGGAACGGAATTGTTGAAAGAGAACGGAGTGTCTTAACACTAGGTTCTCTAGTTCCCTCTGCCTACCCCGCTACATGCGGGATACAGCGTGAAGTTAAAAAAAAAAATATATATTTATTCAGTTTTTTTTATTTAAAGGCTGTATAACATATAACCTACTACTATTATAAAATATAAGAAAATATATCTTCCTATTATTTATTAAAAAAGGTTTATAAATAAATATTTATACTTTACTTAACGCCTGTCGTGTCTTGAGGCACAAGCGTGCGACTGTAAACGCGACAGGTTGGGGGTTCGATTTACACTCTAAGAAATGTAAAATTTAGTATTTTCATTTTCTGTGTTTGGTAACAAGGCAAAGCGCGGCGTTGAGTTCCGCTACTCAATACGCAATGCTTCAATACGGCGGAAAGTGGGGAACGGAATTGTTGAAAGAGAATGTCTTAACACTACGGTTCTCAGGTTCCGTCTGCCTACCCTGCTATGTGCGTGATACAGCGTGAAGTAAAAAAAAAGAAAACTTTTCTTAGAAAAGCAAAATTGAATACATATAAAAAAAAAACAAATAAAAAGCGTAACGCTGTACAACGTTTTAGAATATTATCCTTATCCTAAATGTATGAACAATTTTAAATCTATATACAAATACGTGAAGCAAAAACTTTGTACCCCTTTTTACGAAAATTACGCGGACGGAGGAACATGAAACTTGGCACACTTATAGTTTATATAGAGATGGAGTGCATAATGCTAACCTTTTTTTTTTAAATAATGCATAAAAAGTATATTAAATTAATAAAGTAAATGTTACACACACTAACATGGTTTGACATCCGTGTTTATATAAAGTGACATATACGTTGCTAAACGACGCGTTGTTAACGCATCAACGGGGGCACTAGTTAGTAATAATGTTACATTTTTGTGCATTTTATTTAAACTCTTTTTTTTTAATTGTTAAACTAAGGTCGACATTGCCTTCAGCCATACATTGTCCCTAATACAGGTTGAGAACGGAGTGTCTTAACACTATGTTCTCTTTGACTGCCCTTTTTTTTTTGTTTTCGTGAGGAAAATCTTTTGTGGGTACGCGCCTGTTGGGGACTCGGACAGGTTATGTGGGATTCCTAAGCCGGCAGATGGTAGGCCGACCGACTACCCACTAAAACCTCACGGAGCTCCTCCTCAACCGCCACTAGCCAAGGCCACGGGAACTACCCCAGTCTTCCATCACCCCGGCGGCTCTTTGACTACCCTACTATATGCGGGATAAAGCTGTTGCCTCATAAACATTTTCTCTTTTGAAGTCATATAAATATTTTTATTATAGCTTATAAGGGCTGTTTTTTTAAAACGAAGCAAAAGCGGATTATAACCTAAAATAATATTTTGAGCTGATGACATACAAAATGTCTGTCGAATTGATAACCACATACTTTTTTACATACATACATATATAGCTTCACGCTGTATCCTGCATATAGCAGGGTAGGCAGAGGGAACCTAGTGTTAAGACACTCCGTTCCCCACTTTTCGCCAAATTGAGGCATTGCGTCCTGAGTGGCGGAGTTCAACACCGCGCTTTGTGTTGTTACCAAACCCAGGAAATAAAAAATTCAATTTCCTGCAGAGGTAATCGAACCCACAACCCGTCGCGTTTACAGTCGCACGCTTGTGCCTCTGCGCTACGACAGGCGTTACTTTTTTGAAGTCTTAAATAATTGAACTCACAACTATCAGCGTATATTACTAACATCTGAACCAAGAGGGCTATAGAAAGAATTATAGTATTTTATGAAACAAAAGTGTTGAACAGTACGCCATTAAACGCACAAAGGCATTGCTTGAAACTTCAAAATTTATCTTTGAAGCGTTTCATCGTTTGAACAAAAGTATTTTAATAATTTCGGATAGATGCTATCTCGGCACAGTGATTATATGACTGTAAACACGATAGGTCGTAGGTTCGATCCCTACTGATGACAATAATTATGTTTAAATTATTTTTATTTCTGGGGCCTGTCGTGGCGTACAAGCGTGCGACTATAAACGTGACAGGTTGTGGGTTTGATTCCCACTCCAGGAAATGAAAATATTTATTAATATTTAGTATTTTCATTTCCTCGCTCTGGTGACAAGGCAAAGCGTAGCGTTGAGTTCCGCCACTCAGCACGCAATGCCTCAATTCCGCGGAAAGTAGTTAACGGAAATGTTGAAAGAGATCGGTTCCCTTTGCCTACCCTGCTATGTGCGAAATACAGCGTAACGCTAAAAAAAAGCAAAAAGATATATATTTCTCCGCTCTGGTAATCAAGCGCGATGTTGAGTTCCGCACGATATTCGCGCATTTCGGCGGAAAGTGGAAAAAGAAACTACTCTTGACAGGCTTAAAATCAAAGTCAATTTTTTTTATAAATTTTATGTTGTAATCTTTTGTTAGTTAAACAATAGTACTAATAGTTGCTACTGGTTAGGTATAGAGAGGAGCGCGGACAGTGGAGGTGAACATTAATTCGCATTTAAAGGAGCACCTTAAACCTAAACTTGGGTCGTTAATCGCAGGCACTCTCCACAAACTCCTTTTTCTGCAACGCATGGGGCCCTCACCGGCACCCACACGGTGATAAAATAGTGCGCAAAGGAATTTCTTCTCATAAACTAGATACCATACTAGAATCTTTCTATCATAATTCATTTCACTACTCTGAGAAAGCAAAGTGCGGCGTTGAGTTCTGCCACTCAACATGTTTCCTAAATTCGAACGTAAAGGAGATAACAGAGTGTTTTTACACTACATTCTCTCTGATTACCGTTTATACGTCACTAACAGTGGCGAAGCGCCCAAACAACACGATTCATATCGGCTTACCTTTTGACAATTACAATAAATTAGTGGTGGATTTGGGATACCAAGAAAAAGTCGGACTGTAGCGTTTATCTCCGTTCTCTCTAACTGTCGTGCTAGGGATAAAGCGTGAAGCTAATTTGAAAATAAAAAAACAAAATCCACAAATATCAGGTATTGCAAAAAACAAGCTTGACAAAAATTTGGGGTTTCAAAAAACAACGTCGACGAAAACTTAATAGCCTATACTTTTTTTTTTAATGCACGCTGTATCCCGCATATAGCAGGGTAGGCAGAGGGAGGGAACCAGAGAACCTAGTGTTAAGACACTCCGTTCTCTTACAACAGTTCCGTTCCCGTCTTTCCGCCGAATTGAGGCATATACTTTGAAAATGTATAATATTTTCGTCCAAGTCGGAAATATATCGGCTTATCTATACATATATACCGGCTTACCTTAATAAAATTTCACCTTTCGCACTAGTCACTAACCACTCTCATCTCAACAGATCATCATGGGCGCAGCATCCGACGGGCTGGGCGGATGGCGGGCGCGCATCGCCGCCTGCCGCGAGTCTAGGAAGCTCGTGTTGGTCATCGTCGCCATAGCTTTGTTGTTAGACAACATGCTTTTGACCACTGTTGGTAAGTATTAATAATAAAAAAAAAATCTGAAGCCAGTTGTGGTGCAGAGGCACAAGCGTGCGACTGTAAACGCGGCAGGTTGTGAATTCGATTCCCACTTCAGGAAGTAAAAATATTAAATATTTATGATTATATCATTTTCACGCTCTGGTAACAAGCCAAAGCGCGACGTTGAGTTACGCCACTCAGCACGTAATGCCTCAATTCGGTGGAAAGTTGGGAACGGAAATGTTAATAGAACGGAATGTCTTAACACTAGGTTCTCTGCGTCTGTCTACCCTGCTATGTGCCGAATGAAGCTAATATAAAAAAAGAGATAATGCATATATTTTTTTTTAATTTTTAAACTGTTAATTACACGCTCAGGATTAATATATTGTAATAAGCGTATAAAATTTTGGACGTAACGAGATAAGAACGCATAGCATAGCGGTGAGCGCTTGGACGGTTACCAAGAAGCACGGGTTCGAGTCCCGCTACATTGTAAAACTAGTTTTTCAATACCTAAATTTATGATTGACATTTTTAAAAATGATATCGTTTTGCCGCCTTTCTTGGCGCAGAGGCACAAGCGTACGACTGTAAACGGGAAAGGTTGTGGATTCGATTCCCACTCCAGGAAATGTAAAAAAATAGAAATATTTTCATTTTCCTGGGTTTCGTAACAAGCGCGGCGTTGAGTTCAGCCACTCAGCACGCAATGCCTCAATTCCGCGGAAAGTGAGGAACGGAGTGTCTTAACACTAGGCTCTCAGTTTCCCTCTGCCTACCCTGCTATATGCGGGATACAACGTGAAGTTATTATTTTTCGAAATGCCTACGAAAAAGTGATTTTAACTTTTATTTCATTACTCCACGTGGACGAAGCCACGGTACACATGTAGTATACAATATAAAGTACATCTATATATTTAATAAAATATCCTAAAAGCTAATACACTAAAAGAAACTATGAATTAAAGATTGGTTTCCACTGCATTATTTATGAGAACAGTCTGATAGATAAAATGTATACAGTTTGCCTTTCTTATCTACCTATGTTTGGGTTGAATTATTTTCTCTTGAAAACGTTGAATGATGGAACCAATTTTGATGAACTTCTTTTAATATGATAGCTAGTGCATCTGATGTGGTCCCATTTAAATTTAGTTATGATCTGACGAGTAGTTTATGAGTAATTCGTAATAATTGTACTTTCTAGTGAAGTACAATACCGGGACCACATTAGAAGCTGTCATTAGTATGATCTTATCAAATTTGGTTAGGTAGAGAGAAGAACTCGGACAGTGGAGGTGAACGTTAATGCGCATTTTAAAGGGGCCGCTTAAACCTACACTTGTGTCGTGAGTCTGCGGCACACTCCGTTCTCCTCTCTCTGCATTGCACGGCGAATCCATGGTGCGCTAAGCAGCTTTCTTTTCTGAATTACAAAATTTGATACTAATTTAAATAACTTCTACAACTCAATTTAAAGCGAGATCAAAGTGAAACTCTTTTAGCTGTGACCAAATAGAGATGTAGCTATATCGATACACAAAATATCGAAATTTTTTTAGCTTTTTCGTAAAGAAAGCAATTTAACTATAACTTCTTCAACTAAGAATCGAACCCAAAACCACCAGATCCAAGCTCAAACTGTGTCAACGTAGTTTAAATACATTTGAAGGAATATTTTAATACCGTTCGCTAACTAAGTCTTGTCGTGTTGTGTTACATCGAGTTTTCCTCTTCTATATTTCGCCCAAAAAAACCGGTAACATTGAAATTATTTAAAAATTAACGTTACTCCAAATTGAAATCAAACCTAGAACCATCACGACCTTTAGAATTTATCCCAACTGTTTCACAATATAATTCATACTTAATTTAGGCAGCTACATGGGGAACGGGATTGTTGAAAGAGAATGGAGTGTCTTAACACTAGGTTCTCTGGTTCCCTCTGCCTACCCTGCTATATGCGGGATACAGCGTGAAGTTAAAAAAAATACATGTTTTCTCAAGACACTTCATTGTACACTTTTTGCCTGAAACCTATGTACTAGCTATCTACATTTTGTTTTACTAGAGCGGATAAATGATAACATTTTTTTAGCTTCACACTGTATCCTGCATATACAAGGACAGGCAACCTGAGAATCTAGTGTTAAAATACTCCGTTCTTTCAAGAACTCGATTTTTGACGAATAAATATATATATTGAGTTTCTTGCGCCGGTTCTTCTCAGGTCTAAGGCATTAAATTTAGTGAACCGGTGGTAAATTACTTGACTTTCAAAAAATGAAGCATGTAACTTCTTATTTTGAATCAAATTATTTGAATTTGAATTTGAATTCCGTTCCACAACTTTTTACTTTTTTTAAATAATGGAAATTGAACCCTCTACCACCAGAGCCCAATCCAAACCGTGTCAATGTAATTTAAATTCAATTCAAGCAATATTTCAATACCGGTTCCTAACTAAGTGAATCTTATTACATCGAGTTTTCGCCTCTCTAACCATGTTGAAGAGCTACAGCGAGATAACTCAATCAGATGCTTCTAACAATATTTTGAACTTTAATAAAATATTATGAAGACAGTCCTGGCGCAATAGCACAAGCGTGCGACTGTAAACGCCACAGGTTGTGGGTTCGATTCCCACTCCAGGAAATGGAATTTTTAATTTTTTGGTAACAAGGCAAAGCGCGGCGTTGAGTTCTGCCACTCAACACGCAATGCCTTAATTCGGCGGAAAGTGGGGAACGGAATTTCTCAGGTTCCCTGTAGGTTCAGGTGAAGAAAAAAAATTGTATAACGCTCTCATGGTTAGGTGGGAGTTTTGACTGTAAAAATGATTGGTTGCGGATTCGATATACATAAGGGGTAATGATTATATTTAAATTATGGCGAAGCGTCCAAATAACACGTTTCCCATCGGCTTACCTTTTGCAAAATACAATAAATTAGTAGTAAAAAGACAAGCTCAACGAAAACTTAACGTTCTATACCGCCGTTTAGGTCGGACCTATATATACCGGCTTACTTCTATGTACTCGCTTCCCTAAGTATACCGGCTTATCTTTACAAAATTTTCATCCCTCGCCTAATCTATATATAAATACGTTAAGCAAAAACTTTGGATCCCTTTTGACACACTTATAATTTATATAGAGAAGGAGTGCAGAGTACTACTATTTTTTTAAAATAATACATAAAAGTATATTAAATTATAATATTAATAAATGTTACACACATTGTAATGGTTCACATCCATGTTATGTACGAGTATGTATTTAATCATTGACCTGGGTGGAAATCAAACCTGATTGAACGCTGTCCCACAGCGGATATACGAGTATATAGTATAAAATGCCTATTTTTAATTATATCGACAAAGGCTACATCACTAGCAAGGACGTGCACTATAAATCATTACCAAGTTTCATTCAATCACATCACTACTTGACATCGAGCGTGTATAAATTGAGTCTGTCTTGTATATGTCCATAGTTAGTTACAGTCTAGATTTTAGACTGAAGTTTAGGTATAATTTTAGGTATCATTAACGCATTCGCGTCCGGCTATTTTTTATAATTCTCAAGCTGGTTACGCAAATTTGTATCGTCAAGGGGACAATTCAATGTTGAAAATATTATATAATAATTTGAAATGACGTGACTTCACGTCAGCGGTAGCGAATGTATTAATATTTAGTGAGACAGTATCAAGTACAAGACAGTAAAATTATATTGAAATTAATATAACGCCTGTCGTGTCGTAAACGCGACAGGTTGTGGGTTCGATTCCATCTTTAGGAAATGGAATTTTTCATTTTCTGGGTTTGGTAACAAGGCAAAACGCGGCGTTGAGTTCCATCACCCAGCACGTAATGCCTCAATTTGGCGGAAAGTGGGGAACGTAGTCTTAACACTAGGTTCTCTCTGCCTACCCTGCTATATGCGGGATACAGCGTGAAGCTATGTATGTATTAAATATCTATATATAAATACGTGAAGCAAAAACTTTGGATCCCTATTTATGAAAGTTACGCGGACGGAAGGACATGAAACTTGGCACATTTATAATTTATATAGCGATGAAGTGCACAATGATAATATCTTTTATATTTATTTATATAATACGTAAAAAATATATTAAATTAATAAAATAAATGTTACACACACTACCATGGTTTTACATCCTAGGACACGTTATTAACGCGTCAACGGGGACACTAGTTAGAAATAATGCTATTTTAATATTTTAGATTTTATAGGAATCGAACCCTAACGCGTGTGCCAAATATCCAACTGATTTACACTGGTGTAAGTTAATAAACACGTTTTGATGAAACTCCAACAATTGGGTTCCAATAGAACAAGATGAAGGGCGTCTGGTATTGACAGGTTGTTGAGATAGTGATGGGACTTGTCGATGAAAATTAATTAATTATGTTATATAGGGTTGTAACGCCTGTCATCGCTTGAGGCACAAGCGTGCGACTGTAAACGCGGTAGGTTGTGGGTTCGATTCCCACTCCAGGAAATATAAAAGTTTAATATTTTCATTTCCTGGATTTGGTGACAAGGCAAAGCGCGGCGTTGAGTTCCCCCGCTCAGCACGCAATCCTCAATTCGGCGGAAAAAGGGGAAAGGAGTGTCTTAACACTAGGTTCCCTCTGCCTACCCTGCTATATGCGGGATACAGCGTGAAGCTATGTAAGTATGTATAAAAAAAAATTATATGAAATTATATCGATGTTCCTTACAAACATCACTAAAGTGTCCCTGTCAAAGTTTTGATGTAGTTACAGAGTCATCAACGCGCCTAACTTCATTTGGAGGGTCACTTTGATTTATAGTTACGGTTATACACCGTATAGCGCAATAGTTGCTTATTTATGATATTTTAAATATTCATGGGATGATTATGGGTTCAAATATTATAGTTTTTTTTAGCTTCACGCTTTATCACGCACATAGCAAGGTAGGCAGAGGAAACCTGAGAACCCACGTGTTAGAAACTGCACTCTCTTTCAACATTTCCTTCGCGAATTTTCCGCCTTTTCGGATTGAGCGGCGGAACTGAACGCCGCGCTTTGCCTTGTTACCAGTATTCAAATATTATTAATCGACTGAATTATTCATACATCCGTATATTTGACGTACACTTTGAATGGACCCACTAGAAGTATAATAATAATTAGAATTTTAACAAGAAAAGGAAAACAGATTACAAAACATATGCACTGAAACGTATAATGATTACGAATAACTCAAAAACTACTCATCAGTTCTTAACTAAATTTAAATAGGACGACACCAGAAGTACTATGTCATATAAAAAAAGAATCATTAATATTTTTCCTTAAAATGGGGCAAATGGAGAATGAAATATCTTCTACCCTCCCTTCAAGAGAGACACATAATTAAAATCTTATCCATATATATTTTAATATTATCGCACACTTAGAATTAGAAAAACATTTATTAGAAAAAAATAACAGGGCATTGTTTGGCAGTGGTACTATCTGACTTACACCATGGGTTATGGGTTCAATTTACAATCAAATGAATGATTATAATTATATTATTTTCAATTTTCCGGCACTGGTTTGACAAAGCGCGTAGTTTGGCCACTTAGTACGCAATAACCAAATCTGGGCGGAAAGCGGTGTACGGACTGTGTTGACACAAAATATTCTGACTACCCTGCTCTCTGAGAAGCGTGAAGCATTATAAAATCGTAAGTCAACGTAGCTGAACAAGAACGTATAGTTTTGCGGCCAGAGGCTTGGAAAGTTTGGAACCAGCTACGTTTAAATTTTTAAACGTTTCCTATAACAATGTTTCGCATCCATAACCTGCAAATAACACTTTAATCAAAATAATTACTTTTTTCAACAGTTCCAATCATCCCCGAGTTTCTCTACGACATCAGGCATCCGGACGCACCACTTTCCATGTCTTTGGACGACCTGACCACTCCCAAACCATCACCAACGCCGTACTGTCCGTGTTTGAATAAGACACTCTTCGTGGAAAATGTCACCCAAGGTATGTTAAATAATAGTTTTTTTCCCCACTTTATACCAAATTGAGGCATTACGTGTTGAGTGGCGGAACTCAACGCCGCGCTTTGCCTTGTTACCAAGCCTAGGAAATGAAATATTAAATATTATTTAGAATTATTCTAGAGTGGAATCAAACCCACGCACTGTCGCGCTTACATTCGCACACTTGTGCCTCTGCGCCACGACATGCCTCGAAAAATAGTTATAACAGAATAACATAATTTTAAAAAAAATTAAAAAGTGGGGAACGGAAATGTCAAAAGAGAACGGAGTGTCTTAAGACTATGTTCTCTGGTTAACGACTTAAATTAAAGACTATCGCGATGGAGGAGTGTCTTAACTGGTATTTATTATGGGTTCGATTCCCGCGTAGGGAAATGAGCATATTTAAAATATTTTCGTTCTTGGTTCTGGCTAAAACACAGTATTGTTTAACAAGTAATAACTCGAATTAAGGTGGAAAGTGGGGAACGGAATTGTTGAGAGAGAACAGAGAGTGAACACGTTAGTTCTCAGGTTCCCTTTGCCTACCTTATAAAAGGGATAAAGCGTGAAGCTAAAACTAAATGCCAGTCCTAAAAATATATCCTTTTGATTTATCAACTTATTCACGCTTATTACGGATATTTATTCAACACGCAATGCCTCAATTCGGCGAAATGTGGGGAACGGAATTGTTGAAAGAGAATGGAGTGTTTTGACATTAGGTTCTCTGGTTCCCTCTGCCTACCCCGCTATATGCGGGATACTGCGTGAAGTTAAAAAAAAGAAAAAGAAAATACCTTGAACTTGGCATTAAACTACGAAATTACGTTTAAACCAATTTAACATAGGTCGTATCACTTAAAGTGCTATACTAGGTATATGAGAGGGCGTGGGAGGCCGGAAGATGTCGAGAAGCCGGATGTTGCCATCACTGGCACAGAACAAGCGTTTATTTTAAGCGTTAATTAGATTTGAAACTTTAGCTTGAGTTTTTGAAAATATGGAAAGATTATTGACTAATGATTCCTTTTTTTACAAAGAAGAAGGTTTAGAAGAAGAAATTTGAAAAAAGGATAGCTAGTGCGTCTGATATAATCCCATTCAAATTTGATTAAGTCGTCGTGGCGCAGAGAAACAAGCGTGTAACTGTAAACACGACAGGTTGTGGGTTCGATTCCCACTCCAGGAAATGTTAATATTTTCATTTTCCTGGGTTTGGTAACAAGACAAAGCGCAGCGTTGAGTTCCGCCACTCAACACATCAATGCCTCAATTTGGCGGAAAGTGGGGAACGGAGTTGTTGTAAGAGAACGGAGTGTCTTAACACAAGGTTCTCTGGTTACCTCTGCCTACCCTGCCATATGCGGGATACAGTGTGAAGTAATAAAAAAAAACTTTCTATCTAATTTTCTATTCATTTATTATTATTATTTAAAACATCTTCAAAAAAGTAAGCCGGATGTTGCCATCACTGGCAAAAACAAGCGTTTAGTTAATTAAATTTAAAACTTTAGCTTGTATTTTTGAAAATATAGAGAGATTGGTGTCTCATTATTCCTTTTTTTCTGCCTTTACAAAGGACAAGGTTTAGAAGAAGGAATTCGGCTGTCTTTTTATGTGTTGTGTAACTTTTTACTGGGTGAACCAATTTTGATGATTCTTTTTTTATATGATAGCTCACTAGCTATTATATAAATCTAATGTGATCCCATTTAAATTTCATTAAGATCTGATGAGTAGTTTTTGAGTTATTCGTAACAATTGTACTTTTTAGTACATTTTGTTTGATTTTTTTGTAGCTTCACGCTGTATTCTGTACATAGCAATGTAAGCCTGAACCTGAGAACCTAATGTTAAGAGACTCTGTTCTCTTAACATTTCCGTTCCCCACTTTCCACCGTATCGAGGCATTGCTGAGTGGCGGAACTCAACGCCGCACTTTACCTTGTTATCAGAGCGAGGAAATTATTATTTAAATTTAGCTAAGATTGGCGAGTTTTCGAGTTATAAATAAAATTTTCACTTTTTTGTTTTCACGCTGTAACCCGCATATAGCAGGGTAGGCAGAGGGAACCAGAGAACCTAGTGTTAAGACACTCCATTCTCTTTCAACAATTCCGTTCCCCACTTTCCACCGATTTGAGGCATTGCGTGTTGAGTGGCAGAACTCACTTTATTGTATGTACATTTTATTAAAAGTCGTTCTTTTGTGACGTTCGTTTTTTCGTTACACAAAGTTTTATTCTTTATATTCTTCAGCAGTGAACATAACAGCACAGAAGGAAGAACGTCATCAAGAACTGATACACGAGACGGTCGCTGTAGGCGTCATGTTTGCGAGCAAAGCCATAGTGCAGTTGCTAGCTAATCCCTTCGTTGGACCTTTGACACATAAGTAATAATATTTATAATTATTTATATAAATACGTGAAACGTTTCGTACCACTTTTTACGAAAATTACGCAGACGGAGGAGCATGAAACTTGGCACACTTATAGTTTATATAGAGAAGGAGTGCAAAATGCTAACATTTTTATTAAATAATGCATAAAAAAGTATATTAAATTAATAAAATAAATGTTACACACACTACCATGGTTTGACATCCATGTTTATATAAAGTGAAATATACATTGCTAAAGACAACGCGTTGTTAACGCGTCAACGGGGACACAATTTAGTTTATTATGCGCACCATTAAGTACAGTAGTGTAAAAACAAAAAGAAATCTAGTAAAATCAAAGATACAGAAAGGAAATTTGCTTGTTGCCTCTAAATTTCTTTGCAAATATGACATATGAAATAATGTGCCAATTTTCATGTGACTTCTAAGATTTTGAGCAAGTAATATGCTAGTTTTGGTTTTGGAAATGAGAATTATGGTTTTAAAAAAAAAGCAAAATCTATAAGTGTTTGATTGTGAACGCCATTAATATAGTAGTATGTGGGTTCGATTCCCGCTTGGGAATGATCATATATAAACTATTTTAGTTTCTCCGCTCGTAATACACTGAATTTAGTTGGAAATAGAAAACAGAGTGTTTCAACACTAGATACACTCTCAATTCGGCGGAAAGTGGGGAAATGAGTGTCTTAACTAGGTTGTCAGGTTCAATCTGCCTACCCTGCTATGTGCAGGAAATAGCGTGAAGGTAAAAAAAAGTATTGTTTGGATAACGTTATTTTTTAGCTTCACGCTGTATCCCGCACATAGCACGGTTGGCAGAGGGAACCTGAGAACCGACGTGTTAAGATACGATGTTCTCATTTAACATTTCCGTTCACCACTTTACGCCGAATTGAGGCACTACGTGTTGAGTGGCGGAACTCAACGCCGCGCTTTGCCTTGTTACCAGAGCGAGGAAATAAAAATATATTATAAATATTAATATTATTCAATATTTTCATTTCCACAACCTCTCGCGTTACTCGCACTCTTGTGCCTCTCCGCCACGACAACTCAAAGGTCTTTTTGTAAAAATCCTATTTTCTTGTTCCTCAGGATCGGATACAGCGTGCCCATGTTCACTGGATTCATATTGATGTTCTTGTCGACTTTGAGTGAGTAAATTGTATAATCTTATATAACAATATATATATATATATATATATATATATATATATATATATATATATATATATATATATATATATATATATATTAGTAACAAAACAAAATCTTAATCATTATATTTTTTAGTTATATTTACTGAAATTAATTGGAGTTATTACTTTATTAATGATTTTAACACGCTTTGGGAATGAAATGCTCGCTCCAGTCTATTTCAAAGAAAAAATATCATTGTCACTAATAAATAGTTGTTAAGTATTGACTGAAATAAAAAGTCCCGCTGAGTTTCTTGCGCCGGTTCTTCTCAGGTCTGAGGCATTCAATTTAGTGAATACGTACTCGTATATAATTTAACGGTGGTAAATTATTTGACGTTCAAAACATGAAGCTTGTAACTTCTTTCTTTAAATAAAATTATTTGACTTTGACTTTGACTATACGCCATTAATCCAGTTAAAATAGTTTCATTTAATATGTGTAAAAATCGCGAAAATCAAAGATTTCTAAACATAACACAATTTAATCAATCTTCTGCCAAAATTTTCTTTCTTGCAGTCTTCGCTTTCGGCCGTTCGTATGGTGTGCTGTTCCTGGCTCGCGCGTTGCAAGGCATCGGGTCTTCCTGTTCCTCTGTATCCGGTATGGGGATGTTGGCAGAGAGGTATCCGGATGATAAGGTAATTTTTGGATAACCCACAATGCTTTATATTTTAGTTGAGTGTCTATTACAATTTTTACTGACTTTAAGAAAAGAAGTTATCAATTTGATTATATTTTTTTAATGTCTGTTACCGCATAACTTTTTTTTTACATGACAGCTAGTGCTTCTAACGTGAACCACATTTAAAATTAGTTCTTAGCTCTCATAATGATTTACTTTAAAGTGGGGAACGGAGTGTCTTAACACGTCAGGTCTTAGGTTCCCTCTACCTACCCTGCTATATGCGGGATAAAGCGTGAAGCTAAATTAAAAAAAAATACTTTATTGTGCACTTTATTCGAGGCCGGTTTTCCTTACTTGTAGTTGTTAAATAATAATTATTAAGATCTTTAGATAGAATTAAGACGCTTTTTAAAAATAGGTGTAATAGCTGCATTTTATTTAATTTGCTGCACAATGTTTCGGTTATGATACTGGAAGGTCACGTAAAAAGCATGAGGACCCCCCGGATGGCATGCATGAAGAGGTTAATGACTGTGGACGAGGAGAGAGAGGTATCCAGGAACCGCAGCACTTGGCGCTCCTGAACTCTGACTACCCCGCTAGGGATAAAGCGTGAAGTTAGGTTAGGTTAGGTATGTTTCGATTTCGGGAGAAAAGTGGAAAACGTAGTATCTTGACATTAAATTAAATGCGGGAAAAATCTTGAAGTTTCAAACAATGGGGTCTCAATAGATGAATAGAAAATCCTGATATGGTTCTAGAGTACTCTTATAGAATAGCATAGTAGGGTAGACAGAGGGACGTTACGATACACTGGTCTCTATTAACATTTCCGTTTCCCACTTTCTGTCGAATTGAGGTATTGCGTGCTGAGTGGCGGAACTCAACGCCACGATTTGCCTTGTTACTAAAGCGAAAAAATAAAAATACTAATATATTATTTGATATTTTCATTTCCTGGAGTGGGAGTCGCATACTTGAACCTCTGCGCAACGACAGGCCTCATATTTACTTACTCGAATATTTTATAATAATTTTCTTATAAACAGGAAAGAGGCAACGCCATGGGCATAGCACTGGGAGGACTCGCTCTGGGAGTCCTCATAGGACCTCCCTTCGGAGGACTCATGTACGAATTTGTTGGCAAAACCGCTCCTTTCCTAATGCTCTCCGCTTTGGCTCTTGGCGATGGATGTAAGTTGTTTTTATAATATTTTCTTTGTAATTTAATTTAGGAGCCACTCCTATCGTCAGTCTGTAAATACGATTGGCTGTGGGTTCGATTCCCACTTGGGAAATTTATTATATTTCGTCATCAGCCGGAAGACATCCACTGCTGGACATAGGCCTCCCCCATAGAACGTCATGTAGCACGACTGCCTCCTGCATCTAGGGCTTCCCCGCAATTTTGATCAAGTTGTCTGTCCATCTAGTTATAGATAAATTATTTTAATTTCTGTCCTGTGGACAGGACCTCTGGAGGGCTTCGTCGAGTTTTAAGATCTAAAACTTAAAGCACGTTAAAAAAATACAAAATTTCGTGTTGAACGGTGGAACTCAACGCCGCGTTTTGTCTTTTCTATCTAAATCAACTCCCCGTGTGTATTTCAAACCCAGAAATACAGTAAGCACGTCTCACTGCGCAACGATGACCTCAGATATGACAACTATTACAATTTATATTTAAAACAATTTTAGTTTTCTGCAAATTTAAAATAGTTATTTCTTATACGAAAACAAAAGTTACTACGACATATTTTGTCGAAGTAAATTAATTTTATCCGACTGTCAGAGGAGGGTTATGTTTTTCGCGCGTATCATGTATGTTTGTAATATTCTTTATTACCTCATATCTTCCAAACCCCTGGACCGATTTTTATAATTAAGGTGACGTTAGATAGGTATTGATACTCCAAGTGTTCTTAGATATGTGACGTCACTCTTAATTCAATATGGCTCCCTCTAGAGGAAATTGTGTCATGAATAAAAACAAAAAAATCGTCGATGGGTACCGTGTGGGGTGTCAAATGAAAGTACTTAATTAGCACATTTCAAATATATAACACATAACTAGCTTTTATAGCTTACTTTATTTGTATTTGTTTCCTAAATTTGAAGAAATGGTTCAGTCGGGTTTTTTGTTTTTTATAATTATGTGTGTTATTTGTTGATATTAAAAAAAATAAAAAATATTTAATTAAGTAAAAGTTAATTAAAAAAAACTTCGAGTGCAAAAGATTTAAAATATGTCTCTTTTAGTGCTCCAGCTGATGATCCTACAGCCTGGTGTGGTTCGACAGGAAACCGAACCGCCGTCCCTCAAGGCACTTGTTACGGACCCATACATCATTGTTGCTGCTGGTATGTACGAGTATGTAATTATTATTATTTTTTTTTTTATGGATAACTGATGGCAAACGAGCAGAAGGACCACCTGATGGTAAGTGGATACCTTCGCCCATGAACATCTACAACACCAGAGATGTTGTAGATGCGTTGCCAACCTAGAGGATACAGATGGAAGAGGAGGACAATGTAGTATTCCGTTCTCGGAACCACCACATTTTGGGGAAAGGATGGGTGGGAATGGGAAAACCTGGCTTACATGCCATCGAACCGGAACACATCATAAAATATTTGGCGGTTCGTCTTTGACATGATAGTGGTCGCGAGCCAGACGGAGGATGAACCTCCTACCACCAAAATGTCTCACACTCAGAGATTATAGTTAACATTTAATCTAGAGTTAAGCTCGTTTTTTTAATTGATGAAGGATGGCAAGCGAGTAGAAGGGACCAACTGGTGGTAAGTGGTTACCTTCGCCCATAGACATCTACAACACTAGAGGTGTTGTAAATGTGTTGCCTACCTAGACGATACAGATGGAAGGGGAGGACAATGTAGTAGTTCGCCATCAGAACCACCACATTCTGGGGAAAGGATGGGGTGGGATAGGGGAAAACCTGGCTTACATGCCATCGAATCGGAACACATCATTAAAAAAAAAAGTGCAGAATGATAATAAAATAATGCATAAAAATATATTAAATTAATAAAATAAATATTACATACACTACCATGGTTCGACATCCATGTTTATATAAAGTGACATATACGTTGCTAAACAACGCGTTGTTAACGCGGCAACGGGGTAGGCTAAAAGCTTAGGCTAAATAAAAGACCTGGTCCCCAGATCCCGATGGCAAGGAAACTGGAACACCTGATAATACCCAACGCTGGTCTCGGTTTCGCTATCGGCATGGTGGACTCGTCCATGATGCCTGAACTTGGCTTCCTCGTGGATATTCGTCATGCGGCTGTGTATGGATCTGTGTATGCTATTGGTGATACTGCTTTCTGTTTGGGTTATGCTGTTGGTAAGTGTTATTATATGGTAGTCTTTATAATTTCCATCAAATTCCTTTTATTACTTGAGGAAATCCGTTACGGATACTCGACTGGTTGGGAACTCGGACGGGTTGTGTAGGGCTCTGGACCAGCAGATATAGGCCGTTCGCTTACCCACTAAAGCCTCACGATGATCTTACTGGAGTGTTTTTAGCTGAGGCCACGGGAACCCTTGGCATTTCATATAGGAAGTTCTACACCTTGTTTTTTTAAACCATAATAGAAGGTCAATTACATTTGACAATATTTCTGAGAACATTTTATTAATATTTTTAAGACCTAGCTGAGCAAAAGACCTTATTTTTTTTATATCAACAGAAAATAATTACTTAACGCCGAAAGTACTTAGATGCCGATCACTAATAGTTAAAAAGTTGTATTAAATTACGTCCAGTAGTTTTTGCGTGAAGGATGAACAGACAGACAGAAAATTTATATATTTATTTAAATATTTAAAAAAATATATATTTAAATAATTATTTCTTATTGATTTACCACGCATCTATCACAATCAGGTCCAGCTTTCTCCGGAGCTCTGGTGAACAGCATCGGCTTTGAGTGGATGCTGGTCATCATCGCATTCCTCAACTTCGCGTACGCACCGTTCTTGTTGCTGCTGCGTTCACCACCTGCGAGGGATGAGAAACAGGTTAAATTTCAGCTTTTTTAGAGTAAAAGTCCCAGAAATAGAAGTTTTTTTCATAGAAAGGCACTTACACAGAATCTAGTGTCAAGCAAGTCGAAAATCAGTTTTTTTTTAGATATTTTCTTTTTCCTACTAAATCATTTACATGTATTTTATGCTACATATAAAGGAACGTTTATATTTTGTAAATATTTACTTAACCCCAATCTGATTGCACATAACCACAATGCGAAAGATTTGTGAAAATAAAAAAATAAGTCATAATACTTACACACATATACATTTCATTAATAATTGGAGTAGACTATACTAGATAACTAAGCCTTATTAATAAAATTGAAACTTCTCAAGCAGTTCAGTTGCGATTCTTAAATAAAAATAAACCATTAATAATGATTATACAATAATCATTAAAGTTTGATTGTCATTATTTCTTGATTTAGAGCCTCATTATCAGCGAGAAATCATCAGTTCGTTACGTGAGCTACCAAAACGAGGAAGAAGAATAAGCCCGCCATTTTGACATCGCCGCCATCTTGAGACCCGCCCGATTCTTTTTAAATTAATGCCTAAGGTACGAAGTGAAATGCTTAAATTATTAAAAAAAAATACAAAAAAAATGTAGCGTTACCAAAGTAGATATAAAAAGGATAATATTTACAATATACAAATGCATATAGTTTTTAGTAATACAATATATCTCTTACGATTTTAGAAAGAAATATCAATATTTAAAAAAATATATGATTAATTATACTGTAGGTACTGCCAATATTCATTATATATTTATGTAGTAGTGTTTATCATTAAAAAAATATATTCTAATAGATTTTACGACCAATTTATCTCTTATATAGATGTCTGTCTGTCTATATGTGTATATATATAAAACCGCCGTGTACTCAGGGTGTTTTATTTTAAAAAAGCTTGTTAAAAAAAGCGTAAAATATTTATATAATTTGAAATAAAATATGAAACAGTTCAAGCACTTTGCAAATGTGACTTTGACAATATTTTTTATCATATTTTTGTAGTATAAGTGTTTTTGAGACCGACAAAGCAACCGCAACCTTTATGCTGTTTATTTCTCTTTTATAATAAAAGAAATAATATTTTATAATTAAAATATTTTTTAAATAATATGTGGAATAATATATATTTACATTCGACAATAAATTTAAAAACAATAACGTTTTGAGCACGTGTTATTTGGGCACTTCATTTATTTATGGACCAATATATTTTATATTTTATCCAAATTTTAAACTTAAATATATATTTTTGCTGCAAATTTTCAATATACAATGTTTCATCATTATCATTACGTTTTGATTTAACTTATCATTAAAACTTGATTAATAACTTCATAAATATATAATTATAATTATTTAATGACATAATTGTCACTTATGTAATATTTTGCAAATATATTATTATGCTGTCATATATACTACCATCAAATATGAATGGTTATATCCATTTTAAATATTACTCATTAAAATATATCTTTACTCTAGAATAATAATATTATGAACACTATAATCGTAATATAAACTAAATATATTCCATATCTTATCATTAAGCAATGAAATACATATTCAGTACATAGTGCTGTATACATTAGATTTATATTAGAACTTTTTGGTAGAATCACAAATTAATGATACACATATTTAACCTGCTTCTATCATTAATGACATAATCATTAATATATACTAATGATATGAATTAGTCGTTGATATTATCGGAATATTATATCGTACACCATATCTTATTTAGATAAAAATTGAAAGTAGATTCCAATTTTAATAATATATTATCACGAAGTAATATATAACGATTTTTATCTTAAACTGATATATTTGCAATGGTATCATATTTGTCATTATTGACTTTGAAAATTATATTTTTTAATTATATAAATATGTATCAGTATTTAAGTAAAATATATAAATTTATTTTTTTAATAGTATTCTGTACTATGACTGATTTGGATGTAACTATATATGTTTTTACAAAATATTAATATCTTGGGTATAAATTTTAAATTTTAGTAAAATATATTTTATTATATTATAATAACTAAATTATATATCAAAATATTTTTATTGTAAAAATACAACTGTTATCCTTTATAATTATTTTTTAAAAAGTCACCCATTGATATCTCTATCTAAGGCACATACTCAACCGTTTCTTTTAAATTGTATTCAAGTCACAGCTTTTTATTATTTTCATAAGTTTAGCAGAAGTTATGAACTACCACAAACCAAAATTATACTTTTTTACAGTGTGTGGTACTTTTGAATTGAAAAAGTAATACGTCTCTATATATTTATGAAATATAAATTTTAATCACCTATATATACCTATATATCCTTTCAGTTAGGTTGCCTGGAAGAGATCACTTTTGGTGATAAGGCCGCCTTTGTGCATTTGTTGTATTATTTAAGATTTTTTCTTTATGTATAATTTCAAGTGTGCAATAAAGTTTTTCTATCTATCTATCTATATACGAAATATATCAATTTAATATATATAATATTATCAATAATGCATAATTTTCAAAGTCCAGTCTATCCAGATGCGTATGGCTGCGTAAATGGTATAGAACTGTATGTGAATCAAATATTATCATTGCAATAAACATATATATATATATATATATATATATATATATATATATATATATATACATATATATATATATATATAGACTTAAAAACAAAACAGTATATATTTAAATATCATTAATATATTAAAAGTAGTTTGAAGCTTTCAAAGGATATGTAGTAGTAATTAGATTGTAAGAGGAAAATATAATCACATAAACTTCCAATAGTAGTTTCGCTATAAATGAAAATATATATATTTATTTCAATTTTAATTAGAATATATATTGAAAATCATTTCTTAACATTAAATTAGGTTATATACTTAATTTATTAATTTTATCAATATATGAAATACATATATTCATCTATAATTATTCTAAATACAAATATATAAACAATTTAGTGCTTACTCGTAGTATAAAAAAATCATTAACTATCATTATTTATTAATCATTCATATTTGATGATTTCTTTTATAATATGTACAAAATAGTATTAAAAAATATAATAAGCAATAGCTGGGTTTGGGTCCTTTACATTTAGTTATAAACATGAAATAATGATCATTATAAATAAAATTCTTGATTTGTTTCATTACAAATTGATTTATTATAACTTTACTAGTATTAACTTATTCTATACTGTAGTTGTATCAAGAAGCCAGCGAGCTAATGTGTATGGTAGTAATAATTTGAAATCTTTGTAAAATATACAATATTTAAGATATTTTATCATTATATTAAATTATATATGAATAATGTAATTGTGATAGTCATTAGTGATATTTTGACGCTTTTAATGATCATTATAAAATGATTTTAATGATAGATAATATGTAATCTTTTGTCGCCATATTTATAATAAAGTCTAGTCTATGTAATGATTGTTTTTAATATTTTTTTTATTGTTTTTGCAAATTTATTGTTTTATTATAGTTTAATAATGTCTGTTGTTTGTTTATAAATGTTGTGTTTATGTTTGCGAGTTACGTGATGTTGTTTTAATAAAGTGTGGGTATATGAACTAAATTATTGTTTCATTTTTAAATCTAATGTTTTCGGTTTCAATAAATGTAACGTAATATTTCAGCATTTCTGAATGCCAACGTGATTGGCACTGGATTCAATCTCTACTCGGTGGACTGGTCATATTGAAATTAACTTTATTTTCCGACTCTGGTAAGAAAAGCGCACCGTAGAGTTCCGTTACGGAACTAGCGATGTTTGGAATTGCAGAAAGTGGAGTCTTGATACTAGGCTCTATTTGATTACTATGGTATGCAAATCTCATTCTCGCTTTCACGGAACGAAATTTGAATAAAAATTATAATAAATAAAAATGTGTTCATTTTTTTTTATGGATAACGGATGGTAAACGAGCAGAAGGACCATCTGATAGTAAGTGGTTACCTTCGCCCCTAGACATCTACAAAACCAGAGATGTTGTAGATGAGTTGCTAACCTAGAGGATACAGATGGAAGGGGAGGACAATGTAGTAGTCCGCTATCGGAACCACCACGTTTTGGGGAAAGGATGGGTGGGAAAGGGGAAAATCATTAAATTAATATCGCATATTTGGATTATTTTATGCTTAATAATGTTACCCTATAACAAGATCTGTGTACTAATCAATATAACAATACGTGAAGATACCATTCTAACTCTTTTTACGAAAATTATGCAGACGGAGTATAAACTTTGGCTTAGTTAGAGTTTATAAAAGATAAGGAAAAAACTAATATATTTTATAGTAATGCATTAGAAATACATTAAAGTTAATTGAACAAATATTTCCACCATGTCAACATACGAATTATATAAAGAAACTAAAGATTTTTAATCAGTTGTGAAAAAATAAAAAAAAAATTAAAACTCGCCAAAACTTTTTATATATTTTATATAATAACAAAATTATTATTAATATTAGGATATATGTTTTTTTTACATTAATATTTGATTAATATTTATATGAGATCAATACGAAATGAAAAAAGTATTAATTATCAACATTTAATGATTCAATTCATTATTTTTTTATCTTGATTAATTTTTGTAACAATAATGATTTATTTCTATCCTTTGAAAGCAAATGCGAATCCTTCTCCAAACGAATGAGGACCTTTGTTCTGTTCATCTAAATCATTTTCACGATACTGAAAAAAAGAATTAAAAAATTAAAAAAACAAATAAAATTAATGCCTGTCGTGGCGTAGAGGCACAATCGTGCGACTGTAAACGCTACAGGTTGTGGGTTTGTTTTCCATTCCAGGAAATGGTATTTTTCATTTCCTGGGCTTGGTGACAAAGGCAAAGCGCGGCGATGAGTTCCGCCACTCAGCACGCAATGCCTCAATTTGGCGGAAAGTGGGGAACGGAGTGTCTTAACACTAGGTTCCCTCTGCATACCTGGCTATATGCAGGATATAGCGTGAAGCTATGTATGTAAGAATATCTTTAAAAAGAATATTTCTGTTTTAGCTTTTAGAAATTATTATATACTACGTTAATGAATACTAATCCCTACAGCAGTGGGTTTTATATTACCTGTCCATCATCACGACCGTCTGGTCTCCAATTTTGGTTGTAATACTGACTCCCGGCGCCTCTAGGAGCTTCAGCAGCCTGAAAAGATAAAAAATATATAGAACGCTTTAAAAAGCCAATTGTTATTAATCACAATTAGTTTTAAAAAGAAACTAAAACAACAGGTCAAATTTCTTTTTTTTTTAGCTTCACGCTGTATCCCGCATATAGCAGGGTAGGCAGAGGGAACCTAGTGTTAAGACACTCTTTTCCCGACGTTCCGCCGAATTGTGGCATTGCGTGCTGATTGGCGGAACTTAACGCCGCGCTTTGCCTTGTTACCAAACCCAGGAAATTAATACTAAACTTTTACATTTCCTGGAGTGGGAATCGAACTCACAACCTGCGTTTACAGTCGCACGCTTGTGCCTCAAGACCCGACAGGTCTTATTTATTTATTATATCATACTCCGTAAGTCTCTGACAAAGACATCAGATTCATGCTATGATAATTTTGGATTATCATCAAAATCGGACACATGTACACATTTTGGCAAGACAAGAAGTATAATTTAAATCTAATATTAAATGAATCTAGTTAGATCTGACGAGTGTGACGACGGAAATAATAAAAAGCGATCAGAGTATAACACTAGGTTCTCTGATTCCTTCTGCCTAGCAGGGTTGCTATGTGCGGGATATAGCGTGAAGCTAAAAAATCTGACGTTTTTGAGTTATTTGTAATATATATATTTTTTTAATTGAAGACAGTTTTCTTTTTTGTTAAAATAATATAATATAATAATATCTAATAGTGTATATTGTAAGTTTTTACCTGATTCTGCCAGTTTTGAGTTTCTGGCTGTTGCTGGTTGTATTCCTGCTGGAGCTCATACTGCCTTCTTTGTTGTTCATACGCTTGTGAATGATAGTTGCCTGTGAAATATATACTTAGGTTATGACTTAGTGGATGAGTTAACAGGAGGCACAAGCGTGCGACTGTAAACGTGACAGGTTGTGGGTTTGATTCCCACTCCAGGAAATATAAAATTTAGTATTTACATTTTCTGGGTTTGGTAACCAGGCAAAGCGTAGCGTAGTTCCGCCACTCAGCACGCAATACAATTAAAAAATCCATTTCCTGGAGTGGGAATCGAGTCCACAACCTGTCGCATTACAGTCGCACGCTTGTGCCTCAAGACGCGACAGGCGAAAAAAAATTGTTAAAATGCAATTTTTACTTAAGTTTTGAAGTAAAACTTAGTGACTAGTAAAATATATTATAGTTGAAATGCTTACTTGGTGCTGATGGAGCGACTGGTTCAGGACTTTTCGGCAAGTGGCTACCTTCTAGGATCTGAAAATAAGAAATATATATATAATTCATACATATTCACTTTTATCTATATATAGATAGAAGACTGGGGTTTCCCAGTGGCCTCGGCTAGTGGCGATGGAGGAGGAACATTCTGAGGTTTTAGTGGGTATATGGACGGTCGTCTCTGACGCTCCGGAGTGTCACATAACCCGTTCGAATCCCCGATCGGGCGAGTATACGTAATAGGATTTTTTTTAACTTCACGTTGTATCCCACATATTATTCCCCACTTTCCGCCAAATTGAGGCATTGCGTGTTGAGTGGCGGAACTCAACATCGCGCTTTGCCTTGTTACCAAACCCAGGAAATGAAAATACTAACATTTCCTGGAGTGAGAATCGAACCCACAACCTGTCGTGTTTACAGTCTCACGCTTGTGCCGCTGCGCCACGACAGGCGTTTAATAGGATTTCTCACGTTAAAAAAGAGTATATACAGATCACATAGTGTCAAGACACTCCACTTTTGGTCCAATTTAGAAACAGTGCGTGTTAAGTTATTTAAATACAAAAAAGTTTATGTAATAATTGAATAGGTGAGTGCAGAAACAACGTAAGTCACAAAAAACACAAAAAAACGTAATCGATTCAAACTAGCTTAGAAAGGCAAGGTGCGTGTTGCTTTTCTCCCTCCTGCAAAACTTGAAAATCCGGACTTACGTTGTTTCTGCACTCACCGATGCAATGCAATTGTAACAGAGACAATAAAAATGAGATTAACTTTTGAAATTGAAAAAGAAATTAATTTACACTACTGCGTCCAAGCTTGTACTGAGTGTGGATTATGTGTTGATAGAGACCCTAGTTGTCAAGGTTCTCTGTTGTTCACTTTCAGCTCAAATTGAAAAAAATTGGTTGTTGAGAAAAGATATGAAAAATTGCCGGAACTATACACTGCGTAAAGCGCGGCGTTGAGTTCCGCCACTCAGCACGCAATGCCTCAATTCGGTGTGAAGTGGGGAACGGAGTGTCTTAACACTAGGTTCCCTCTGCCTACCCTTCTATATGCGGGATACAGCGTGAAGCTATGTATGTGTGTGTATACACTGCGTTTTGTATTATCACAGTGAAGTTATCATTTAGATATACGAGTAATCATTCCTTAGAGTAAAATCGAACCCACAACCAATTGGGTTTACAATCAGAAACCTACTACACCACGATAGCCGTTCTTATCTCATTCTTTCTCTCCATCTTACCTGAAATCCCTCCTTCCCGGCCCTGTACTTTAGTTTCACCAGCTGTCCACTTGGGTCTTTATACTGATAGGCTCCAACTCTTGACCCATCAGGCTCTATCACCTCCCCGGCTGCCAGGCCATTGTCAGATGCGTATTCGAAACGGAAGGCGCCCTCTGTCAGAAATTGAGGTTATTTTTATGGAGAGACTGTCACAAAAATTTGAAATAAGAAGGTTCATGGGTTTATTATACATACATACATACATAACTTCACGCTGTATCCCGCTTATAACAGGGTAGGCAAACTGAACCTAGTGTTAAGGCACTCCGTTCCCCACTTTCCGCCGAATTGAGGCATGGGTTTATCCTAGTATTAAATCTCTCATACCTAAATATACGAATAATTACTTTCACGCAATGCGTCAATTCAACGGAAAGTTGGGAACGGAGTGTCTTAATACTAGATTCCCTCTGCCTACCCTGCTATATGCGGGATACAGTGTGAAGCTGAAGTATGTATGTATGTATGTATGTATGTATGTATGTATGTATTACGTTCACCTTCTCAGTTCTGATAAGATAAAACGGATTGTTAAAAAAAAAACAATCAGTCGGTGAGTAACTCACCATAGTTTTAAGATACAATTAAGTAGTTCTATTTAAGTATGCTGCAATTGCAATAAAAAAAAAGAAAAAAAAAAAAAAGGCACGGGCAAGTGTGAGCCCGTGGATGTAATTTAATTTATAAAAAAAACGGCGTTGTTAAGTTCCGCCACTTATTTCACTTCCGTTTTCACTATCACTTTCTACCAATTAAATCAATTAATTGTGTTATGTGTTATTTGAGCACATAGGATTAAAAGAAAATCGTTTAAAAAAATTCAAGTAGCCTACTTTCCGCCGAATTGAGGCATCGCGTGCTGAGTGGCGGAACTCAACGCCGTGTTTTATTAGAGCGTTGTCACTTTAAAAAATAATACAATACCTGAGCTCAAAGACTGTTTGTGATGCAGTATGGCTGCCTGTTGCTCTTTAGATATACCGTAAGGAAGACGCCAGGGCTGTTCTGGTCTTTGACTGTCAGATCCTGTGGGGGAAACGAGGAATTTGTAAATTAAATGTATCCAAGAGAAAAGAATCGAACCCATATCCACTCTCATCTACAATCAGACGGTGTTCCATTACAACACTATGACCTACCATATGTTGCAACTTCACGCCTTTTCCCGAACAACAATGATAAGAGAGAACATAGTGTAAATATACACTACTTTCCGCCCGTTTCAATATTCCTTCTTTTTTTTTTAGCTTCATGCTGTATCCCGTACATAGCAGGGTAGACAGAGGGAACCAACAGTTTTCGGCGAAAAGTGAGGAAAAAGATTCCTTCTATGAAATGAAATTTACCTTCTGGTACATTACCTCTATAATTTTCATACACTGGTGGTGCTGGGTTCGGTCGGTTCCAGGGCTGGACGGTGGTACCCTGAGGTGTGACGTCATCACTGGGGTTAAACAGCTGCTGGTTATAAGGATCCACCTAAGATATATAGATATTTTTATAGTAAGACCATCGTGGCGCTGTGAGCATCGTGCATTGTTACGAATCAAAAATAAAATCAAAATATTCTTTATTTAATACAAGCACTTTCGAATCGTCAATTTACAAAAGATGTCAGTAGTGTCAGTAGTGTCAGTCCTAACGGAAGCCACCACCGGCTCGGAAAGCAGTTCTGGCGAGAAGAGCCGGTAACAAACTCAACAGTTGCTCTTTTCAAATAAAATTTTACAATAAATTTACAAAAACGATCTTATCTAAATTTAAATGGGATCACATTAGAAGCTATTGTATAAAATTTATTTCGCATAGCAGGTGAAAATTTTAGTTAGGCAAGCCGGTAGATTAAGGGAAGCCGATGTATATTTAGGAAAGCCGGTATATATATTAAGAGAAGCCGGTAATTTTTAGGCGGTAATATATTTAGGGAATTCGGTATAGGATGTCAAGGTATTTCGTAATGTCACTATACAATTTTGGACGACCTTTTTTTTAGTCTATAAGATTTTTTCAATTTCCTGGCGAGCTTTTTTTTAAGTCTCATACTTATATTTTGAAAAGTTAGGCAAGCCGGTGGGAATCGGGTGGTATGGACGCCTCGTCACTGCAGGGTAGTCAGAGAGAACCTAGAGTTACGACACTCCACTTTCCGCATCAAATCAAAACAATGTATATTAAGTGCCGACCTTTGAGCAGAAAAAATAATAAACGTATTTTTTTATGTGTATGTTACCGCATAACTTTTTACAGGGTGAACTAATTTTGATGATTCTTTGTTTATATGATAGTTAGTGCGTGTGATGTGGTTCCATTTAAATTTAGTTAAAAACTGACGAGTAGTTTTTGAGTTATTCGTAATAATTTAACTTTTTAGTGCATTTTTTAAGTTAGTTTTCTTTTTTGTTTAAGTTTTAATTATATATCTTTATAATATATATAAAAATGAATGTTTGTCTGTGTCATCGATTAACTCAAAAACTGCTGTACCGAATATTATGAAAATTGGTATATATATATGTATGTATTTTTCCACGGAGACATATTGTATAATACGCTCATTGATGCCACTCGTCATCAGGTGTAGCTGCAGAGTAGCAACTTCTGCCACGTTCAACCGATTGTCATGAAAATCAGTATGACCATGTATTTTTACACAGAGGAATATATAAAAATGAATGATTGTCTGTATGTCATCGCTTTCTTAAATTTATGTTAGTTGTTGGTGAAGCAACGCCAGTTACAGCTACTAGTATAAAAATATCTCACTATATCGTTGTTCCTCTGTGACGATTCCCAGGGAG
Source organism: Philaethria dido (assembly GCA_033558755.1). Classification (NCBI taxonomy): domain Eukaryota; kingdom Metazoa; phylum Arthropoda; class Insecta; order Lepidoptera; family Nymphalidae; genus Philaethria; species Philaethria dido. Next base: position 80,547 of record JAKGSA010000739.1, read on the forward strand.
TGTCGACCGGCTCAAACATAGCAGCCCGAGGGACCTATAAAACGAATGATTATTTTTTGTCAGAGAGTCAGTCACTACGTCAGTCACTCTATACCACCTTCCGCCCCACATTCAATCTATTGCGTTTTTTTAGCTTCACGCTGTATCCCGCACATACCAGGGTAGGCAGAGGAAACCTGAGAACCATAGTATTAAGACACTCCGTTCCCCGTTCCACTGAAATGAGGCACTGTGTACTGAGTGGCAGAACTCAACGCCGCGATTTGCCTTGTTACTAAATCCAGGAAATGAAAATACTAAACTTTTACATTTCCTGCAGTGGGAATCGAACCCACAACCTGTCGCGTTTACAGTCATTCGCTTCCTTTGTGCCGCGACAGGCGTTATTACTACGTGTAATGTAAATATCGCGTGCTAAAGTTACATATGTATATACATATATGTTTAATTAACTATTGGTCATACGTCACAGTTCGGTGGTTCCCGGTTATGTGCACGGTTGAGGTAATGTTGACGAAATTCAATGATATGCCTGTTTAATATAAATTATATATGAACAACACAATGTATCCATGTAGTAATATTGTTTTAGAATCTACTTCAAAAATAGAGGTAAACTCGACTGTAAACGCGATTGATAGTGGGTTCGATTCCCATTCTGATTAATGTTTTTTTTTAACTTCACGCTGTATCCCGCATATAGCAGGGTAGGCAGAGGGAACCTGAGAACCTAGTGTTAAGACACCAACAATTCCGTTCTCCACTTTCCGCCGAATTGAGGCATTGCATGTTGAGTGGCGGAACTTAACGCCGCGCTTTGCCTTGTTACCAAACCCAAGAAATGAAAATACTAAATTTTGCATTTCCTGGAGTGGGAATCGAACCCATAACCTGTCGCATTTACAGTCGCACGCTTGTGCCTCTGCGCCACGACAGGCGTTCTAATTAATTACATATGATTTATTTTCATTCCTTCTCTTTGACAAGACTTTACACCCAATATTTCGAACTCTAGAGGAAAGTTGACGGAGTGTCTTAACACTATGTTCTCAGGTTTTGTTTGGCTTATTATTTTTTTTTCTTCATGAGGAAATCCGTTACGGATACCCTTTCCCAGGGACTCGGGTCGGATTATGTGGGACTCCGGACCGGCTGTAAAGAGGCCGACCGTATACCCACTAAAACGTCACGGTGTTTGTCTACCGCCATTAGCCGAGGCCCACGGGAACTCCCGAATCTTCCGTGAAACCTTGTCCTTACCCTTAGAGAGAAGAAGAGAGAGAACGGAGAAAACACTCACCTGTCTAAACGTTTGCGGCGCATAGTACTCGCTTTCCTGCGCACGCGCAACCGTTACGATGACACACCAGAAACATATCAACTGAAATTAAAAATATCGATTATCGTGTCTTGAGGCACAAGCGTGCGACTGTAAACGCGACAGGTTGTGTGTTCATACATATTACAGGACATGAAAATATTAAATTATATTTAGTATTTTCATTTCCTCGCTCTGGTAATAAGGCAAAGCGCGGCGTTGAGTTTCTCCACTCAGCACGCAATTCCTCAATTCGGTGGAAAGTGGGTTACGGAGTGTCTTAACAGTAGGTTTAACACACAAGAAGCTAAAAAAAAATAATAATAATCTACTTCACGCTTTATCCAAAATAGCAGGGTAGTCAGAATGTCTAGAATTAAGACAATCCGTTTATGACATATGGCGGAGACTGCTTGTAGTTGCGGCACTCAACGCCGCGTCCTATCAGTATTGGCAAATATAAATATATCAATAATAACGCCTGTCGTGGCGCAGAGGCACTGGCGACTGTAAACGCGACAGGTTGTGGGTTCGATTTCCACTCCAGGAAATGGAATTTTTCATTTCTTTGGTTTGGTAACAAGGCAAAGCGCGGCGTTGAGTTCCGCCACTCAACACGCAATGACTCAATTCGGCGGAAAGTGGTGAACGGAGTGTCTTAACACTAGGTTCCCTCTGCCTACCCTGCTATATGCGTGATACAGCGTGAAGTTATGTATGTATGTATAAATAATAACTTACCCGCATCTTGAACGTCGTCTGTATGTCAGCAATAATGCAGTTCTACCCATATATATAGATATTTGGAACGCAATGGACCGAAAATGAACCAGTTTATAAGAAATCGCTAAAATTTTACTTGTTTTAACTAATAATAACTGCTTTGCGATACTTACTTGTTTGGAAATGTTATTATCTGTTAGTAAGGCGAAGCGCGGCGTTGAGTTCCGCCACTCAGCTCGCAATTCGGTGGGAAATGGGGAACCTTCCGTTCCCCATTTCCCACCACATTTTTGGTGGTGAGAACGGAGTGTCTTAACGCTAGATTCTCATATAAAAAAAAATGTAACGAAAAATCGACACAAAAAAGAGATATATATGTCTGTAAAGAGTGAGAAAGTGTAACGTTTCCATAGTGTTCGTTTATATTCGTAACATACTTAACTAAAAAGAAAATTGATTTTAATAAAGTAAAACTCAAAAATAACACATAATTATAAAGAACAAAAACCCGACTGAACCAATTCATCAAATTTAGGAAGCAAATACAAATAAAGTAAGCTATAAAAGCTAGTTATGTGTTATATATTTGAAATGTGCTAATTAAGTCCTTTCATTTGACACCACCACGATACCCATCAACGATTATTTTGTTTTATTCTTTTTTTTATGGATAACGGATGGCAAACGAGCAGGAGGACCACCTCTGATGGTGAGTGGTAACCTTCGCCCATGAACATTTACTGTTCAGATGGGAGCGGGAGAAAACAATGTAGTGGCCGCGCTAGTCCGCAATCAGATATAAAAAAAAATTGAGTACATTTTTAAATATTTGTGACAGACATTTCTCGAAAATATACAAAATTTGAAAGGATTCGAGCCCACGCATCGTGAAAACCGTGCAAGTGCTAACCACTAAACCATACGTTGTTATCTCGTTGAAATTCTTATAAGCTTGTTACAACGTTATTTATGTTGTTAGCATCTCTGTAGAGAGATATTTACTAATTTCTCCTACACAAAGATTATTACTAGGAACAATCGTTTAGTAGGAACTATCGAACGTAGGTTCTATTCAAGTTATGTACAAATTTTTATAGGTTTTTTAAAAATGTTTTTCTTGACCTAATTGAATAAATATGATTAACAAAGAAATTTAGAAAAAACTAATTTAACTTAACTGGCACCAAAAAGGAAAAGGTTCGCAATTCGACTATATTTTTTCTATATGTGTTATCGTATAACTTTTCACTGACTGAACCAATTTTGATGATTCTTCTTCTGTATTTATTCACGCTTCACGCTGTATCCCGCATATAGCAGGGTAGGCAGAAGGAACTTGAGAATCTAGTGTTAAGACACTCCGTTCCCAACTATTTTAGCATTTTCATTTCCTGGGTTTGGTAACAAGACAAAGCGCGGCGTTGAGTTCCGCCACTTAGCACGCAATACCGACGAGTAGTTTTTGAGAGATTCCTAATAATTGTACCTTTTAGTGCATTTTATCTTAAGTCAGTTATCTTTTTTGTTTCTAGAAATAGTATAGAATAAAGCCTTTCGTTTCATGTCATCTCAGCAGGGTAGTCAAAGAGAACCGAGTGTCAAGACACTCCGTTCTTCACTGTCTTTCAGGCAGATGGAACCTGAGAACCAACACATTCCGTTCTCTTATGATCCGTTCCACTCATTCCGCCGAATAGAGGTAGTGCGTGTTGAGTGACGGAACTGAACGCCGCGCTTTACTTTGTTACCATAGTTAGGAAATGAAAATACTAAATAATACTTAATATTTTCATTTCCTGGAGTGGTAATCGAACCCACAACCTGTTTTTTTTAGCGTTTACAGTCGCACGCTTGTGCATCTGCGCCACGATAGACCTTTGAGAATTGATATCCAAAATATTATAATACACACTAATGTATTTAATTTCAATCAAACTATACTTTGCCCTAATTAATGCTTCAGCGATATCCTTCAAATATTACGTCGATTGTAATCGTGTAAAATGAACCTTAATGACTCAGTGGTGAAATTAAAGGAAATAACATAGATAGATAAGATGGTAAGAATGCAAAGCGCGGCGTTGAGTTCCGCAACTCAGCACGCAATGCCTCAATTCGGCGGAAAGTGGGGAACGGAGTGTCTTACCACTAGGTTCTCAGGTTCTCTCTGTCTAGCCTGCTATATGCGGGATACAGCGTGATCCAATTTAATGAATATTTAATATTAGCATCTCTTTCATGGATAAGATATATCTTCATAAAAAAGTGTTCAAATTTTTTCAAATTATTAAATAAATCCTCTAGAATTCAGGCGCGATTGGTACAGGTTCGATTCTCAGTTGAAGAAATTAGACAAAACACGGCGTTGAGTTCCATTATTCACTCCTTTTTTTTATATATACTTTTTTAATTATTATATATAATATAACACAATATGTGAAACAAAAGGAATTAGACAGAAGTAAATGAAACACATTTTACAGATCATATAAGAAATAGACCAATTTAAACTACATTATATGAAACAATAGGAAATAGGGCGAAATAGACGCAAATAGAAATAAATGAAACACAATTATACACATAATTAAATATTTTAATGCAAATAATCAGACACCCAGGGCGACATATCACTTGTGTAACGGACAGGAGGCACATCGTATGGCAGAATGAGACGATCCTTTGCGTTATGTTCTAATGGAAAGTAATCTTGGTTTATCTGTCGAAATTAAAAAAAAGAAATGTCAAATTAAAATGTGGTTAGGTTATAAAAATATTATTTTACAAAAATTAGATTATAGTAGTTCTTTGGACAATGTGTTACAGTAAATGCGAGAGGTTATGGGTTCAATTCCCGGTCGAAGAAATGATTATATTAAAATTATTTTCTTTTTTCGGCTTTGGCAAGACAAAGCGCGACTTTGAGTTGCCCACTCAACGCGTAATGTCTCGAATTTGGGTGGATAGACGACAATAGAGTGGCTTAACAAAATATTATTAAGGAAAGTATATTATTCTGTCCAAGTATACTGACGCGACAGGTTGTGGGTTCAGTTGCCACTCCAGGAAATGGAATTTTTCATTTCGTGGTTTTAGTAACAAGGCAAAACGCGGCGTTGAATTCCGCCACTCAGCACGCAATGCCTCAATTCGGGGGAAAGTGGGAAACGAAGTGTCTTAACACTAGGTTCTGAGGTTCCCTCTGCCTACCCTGCTATATGCGGGATACAGCGTGAAACTAAAAAAATAAATAATAAACTTACCACAAATTTAGGCAAGAACAGAACACCACACTCATAGCTCATGATCCTCAATGCCCTATTCCCTTTATTAATCGAACCCCAAGCCGCCTTGCTTATATTGGCAGACGTTAAAAGAAAATATCCTGCCATTTTGCCATCGGGTGAAACACGAGTATACGTTTTTATGTGAGGCATGGCTTTATCGCGATTTATTGATGTGGCACGCCATTGGCTAGAAATAATATGAAATAGATAGAAATACATGGAAATGGTGTGAAATAGGTGTAAATGAAACTTGTATATGTTACATTTTTAGATTTACAATTTTTTTGACACACAATCGCATTTTGCCAAATATTTTTTTTTTTATAAAAATAACCAAAGACCTTCTTAATACCTCTAAGAATATGTGTACAAAGTTTCATGATAATCGGTTGAGTAGTTTTGGCGTGAAAGTGTAACAAACAAACTTACATTCATATTTAAAATATTAGTAAAGATTGTCATCATTTTTTTTAATTAATGTTGCAGAATTCGAACCCACACCTATTGGACTTTTTTAATATGGAGGCTTCAAAAGCTTATATATATATTTATATATAATATGTTATTTCAATTTATTAAGAAATTATATTGTACATAAAGAGTGTTATATTTTTAATGATATTTATAATAATTTATTTCATTTATATTTAACGCCTGTCGTGGCGCAGAGGCACAAGCGTGTGACTGTAAACGCGACAGGTTGCGGGTTCGATTCCCACTCCAAGAAATGGAATTTTTCATTTCCTGGGTTTGGTAACAAGGCAAAGCGCAGCGTTGAGTTCCGCCACTCAGCACGCAATGCCTCAATTCGGTGGAAAATGGGAAACAGAGTGTCTTAACACTAGGTTCCTTCTGCCCACCCTGCTATATGCGGGATACAGCGTGAAGCTACGTGTGTATGCATATGTTTATATTTACACAATATTACATATATGGATCAAAATAAAAAATATGAAAAAGTTATAAATGAAAGAGTATCATTTTTTTATTTTCGTAATAATAAAAAATAAACAAAAAGATATAAAATATTTCACAGTTATCACAATGAAATACGTAAAAACAAACAAAAATAGATATCTATTTCTCTTCGTTTTTACCTGTTTGTTTTAACCTATTTTCAAATGAACAAGAAACACAATGAAATAGAAACAAATGTACTCACTATAGAAACTCCTTTAACCATAATTGTTTGTTATTAACATCAGCAGCGTAAGGAAGACATCCACCACCGAGGAGACCATCGTGAGATTGTTTCACGTTTTCTAAATTAAAAAAAAACATGTGTGTATCAGTGGCGAGTGAAAATTCTAGAAAGGTAAGCCGGTATATTTAGGGAACCCAATATATTTAGGTAAGCCGGTATGTTTAGGGAAGCCGGTATGTTTATAAAAGGCAGTATATTTAGGGAAGCCTGTGGTATGTTTAAGAATTCCGGTATATTTAGGGAACCCAGTATATTTAAAGAAGCCGGTATATTTAGGGAAGCCGATATATTGAGGGAAGCTGATATACTGAGGGAAGCCGGTACATAGAGGTAAGCCGGTACATAGAGGTAAGCCGGTATATATGGACGACGCTGTATATGAACTTAACATCCTACATGTTAAGTTTTTTTGCTTTAATTTTCCTGGCGACCATTTATTTTTAACTCTCAGATTTTTGTTGAGCTCATTTTTTTACAATTTAACCCCCACCCTTTCCTGGCGGCTTTTATTTTTTAGGTCTTATATATATGTTGACCTTGTGTTTTTTGCTAAATCACTCCTAAATGATTCCATTCTCGTTTTTCATATAATTATTGTCATTTATAAAAGGTAAGCCGGCGGGAACCATGTTATATGGACGCATCGACACTGCTATGTATGCACGTAAAAAGTTATATTTCTTTGGCGTAATAAGATAAAAATCTTTCTGAAAATATTTCCTAGACGTGTCGTGGCTTGAGGAACAAGATTGTGACCGTAAATGCGACAGGTTGTAGGTTCGATTCTAACTACCAGAAATTAAAATAGTAAATATTTATAATAATTAATATTTAATGTTTTCATTTCCTCTTTCCGCCGAGTTGAGGCATTGCGTGCTGAGTGTCGGAACTCAACGCCGCGCTTTGCTTTGTTAACAGAGCGAGGAAATGAAAATGCTAGATATTATTTAATATTTTCATTTCATGGAGTGTAAGTTTTTTCTCTCACCTAAAGATGGATATATTAGTTTCAATGGAGCTGGTGGCGTCAGTGTTTGTGGCTGGTCCTTGATTTTCGTGAAGTGATGCAAAAAATCACCTGTCAGCCATAACTATTATAAAAGGAAAAAGAAAAAAATATAATACATAAAAAATATATAATTTACTTTTATAACGCCTGTCATGTTTTGAGACACAAGCATGCGACTGTAAAAGCGACAGGTTGTGGGTTCGATTCTGACTCCAGGAAATGGAATTTTTCAATTCCTGGGTTTGGTACAAGGCAAACAGCGGCGATGAGTTCCGCCACTCAGCACGCAATGCCTCAATTCGACGGAAAGTGGGGAACGGAGTGTCTTAACACTAGGTTCCCTCTGCCTACCCTGCTATATGCGGGATACAAAAAACTCAATATTACAATATCAAACTAAATTTAAAAAATTAGCGCCTGTCGTGTGTTGAGGCACAAGCGTGCGAATGTAAACGCGACAGGTTGTGGACAACAACAGAGATACACACTACCGGAAATGAAAATATTTATAGAAATTAATATTTAATATTTTCATGTCCTTGTTGCCAAACAAGGCAAAGCGCGGCGTTGAGTTCCGCCAATTCGGCGGAAAGTGGGGAACCCAAATGTTAAAAAAGAACGGAGTGTCTTAACACTATGGTTCTCAGGTTCTCTCTGCCTACCCTGCTATGTGCGGTATACAGCGTGAAGATAAAATTAAAAAAAAAACTCACACTGGGTTTAACACCGTAACTGCCCAAACTGCTCGCTTGAGCGTACAAAGGCCATGAACCCATCGCGTGTTGTCGCAACAGTGACCCCATCCTCGTCATACCGTAGTCCATGTCGAAATGTGAACCCGGGACCGATGATACTAGGAAAACACTAAAAAAAGCATATTTAGAAAACGTATAGAAATTTGAACGAGCGAGACTCGAACCCGCACCTCTTGGAAAGCTTCCAAATAATAATTATATAATATATATATATGTGTGTGTCAAGATTTTGAATGGCGGAACTCAACGCCGAGCATTGTAACCAAAGTCGGGACATGAGAATAATTTAAACATTATGACGACCCCGACTGGGAATCGAACCCAATCTAACCAATACGCTGACTAAAAAAATATTTTTAAGTAATTTGACAAAATAATTCTTTATTGCATATAGATGCATAAATAAAGTACTAATATACTCTATTCTACAACTTTAAAAGATATTGGAAAATGAATGTTTTTTTTATATATAAACATTACCTTAAGTGAGAATCGAACCTACAACCAATGTATGTACACTTTCTTTTAGCTTCATCCCAGAAAGAACAGAGAGAAACACTCGTAGTGGCTAAATACTCCGGTATATACATACTCTGTATTTGAGATATTGCCAATTATATGGCGGAACTCAACGCCGAAATTTGTTTTATCGAAAATAAAAATAATTTCAATATAAATATGAGTGAGAATCGAACCTACTCATAAAAAGTGATCATATATATATATATTAATTTTTATAGGTAGATGTAAAAATAAAAAAAAAACATCCGTTAACAATTAAAAAAGAAAGAGCACTCACTTTATCTCACTAAAGTCGCATCTCTTCACTCTATCCAAATAGAACACTAACTGTGGCAAGTGGTAGTGACCCAAATATCTTATTAAACAACGTTTGAACATAGTGGGCGACTCTCCATCGTAGGGCATAGAGTTTGGGGGTAGTTCTGGGCAACGTGGACTTAGCCATAGACTGCAAAAAAAATATATTTAAAAAATAAAAAAAATACTTCACGCTGTATCCCGCACATAGCAAGGTAGACAGCGGGAACCTAGCGTTAAGACACTCCGTTCCATTAACATTTCCGTTCCCCACTTTCCGCCGAATTCAGGTATTCTGTGCTGAGTGGCGGAATTTAACGCCGCGTTTTGCCTTGTTGGTTTAATAGCCAAATATCTTATTAAACAACGTTTGAACATAGTGGTCGACTCTCCATCGTATGGCACAGAGTTTGGAGGTAGTTCTGGGCAACCTGGACTTAGCCACAGACTATAAAAACAAAATTAAAAAAAAAAAATCTTCACGCTGTATCCCGCACAGGGTAGGGTAGACGGAGGGAACCTGAGAACGTAATGTTAAGACACTCCGTTCTATTTTATATTATTCGTTAACCGGGGAGTAAACCATTGTTCAACTCGTTTCACAATGGGGATTTTTTTTTCATAGTTATAATTAAAACTTTTTTAATAGATAAGAACAACGTCGAACGTAATGCTTTCAATATGATACGATTAATTTTGTATGACGAAATATTTCGTCATACTCCGTTAGCAGGTTAACACTTCCGTTCACCATTTTCCACCGAATTCAGGAATTGCATGGTGAGTGGCGGAACTCAACGCCGCGCTTTGCCTTGTTACCAGAGCGAGAAAATGAACATACTAAATTATATTTAATATTATATTTTCCTGTAGTGAGTATGAACCCACAACCTGTCGCGTTTACAGTCGCCACTGTGCCACGACAGGCGTTTAATAATTAATATATATTACCCTTGAGTCCTATTCTCCCAATCATCCGAATATAAATTGGCAGTAGACACAACTACCCTCATTGACCCATCTTCGTAACATAAAAGCATCATTTTTCTGAAAAAAAAAAACAAATAGAGAAAAAAAATTTAAAGTGTTAATCACACACTTAGGATACGAAAAATTAAAAAAATGTATAAAAATTTTTAACGTAGCGAGGCTCGAACCTGCGTCCAATGGCAATGCGCCATTACTTAATTTCTTTTATCCATACATACATAGCTTCACGCTGTATCCCGCATATAGCAGGGTAGGCAGAGGGAACCTGAGAACCTAGTGTTAAGACACTCCGTTCAACACTTTCCACCGAATTGAGGCATTGCGTGCTGAGTGGCGGAACACAATGCCAATGCACTTTGCCTTGTTACCAAACCCAGGAAATGAAAAAAACATTTCCTGGAGTGAGAATCGAACCCACAACCTGTCGCGTTTACAGTCGCACGTTTGTACCTCTGCGCCACGATAGACGTTTATAATATTCGAAACTTTTTTTTTTAATTATTCTCGATAATTATTTTTTTTAAAAGTATAAAAAAGTATGGATTCGATTCCCAATTGGAGAATTGATTATATTTAAATCTTCGCTACCCTGTAAAGCTAAAGCGCGGCGTTGAGTTACGTTATTCACCATACAATTTTAAATTCAGACAACATTCTTTCTGAAATTATTTAATATATTAATTATTAGTAATAAAAATCATAAAGTGTTAAGGGCACAAGTTCAAAATTAAAAAAAATACTGGAATATTTTCTTTTTTTTAATTCTTCTTTTTTTTTAATATATTTATTACTTACGTGTGATGTTTTCCAAAGGGAGTCGCCATATGCACTAACTGTGCTTCCACATTAGGCTTCTTTTTGCTTATATTTTTCAAATCTTGTCCACAATCATCTTCGTAGAGGATTGTTAATTTTTTTGCACTACAAATATATTATTATCTATATATATGGAAACATGACATGTGGCGTGTAGGGACGCGGGGAGTGTAGGGGAGTGCTGAGAGAGGAGATTGGATTCGAAATTTAAAACTCTAAGATCACCAGAGCGGAGAAACGAAAACAATTTAAATATTATCACTCCCTCGAATGGGAATCGAACACACAACTAATCACGTTGAGAAAAAAATTCTTCCCTGTGAGGGGACGGGATTAGAATACAATTCCCCTCCGCCGCCGTGTAGCGTCTCGTAAGAGGCGGGTATCCCAGTAGGCAGGTGGTAGGAGGTTCGTCGTCCGGCTGGCTCGCGACCACTATCATGTCAAAGACGAACCGCCAAATATCTTATGATGTGTTCCGGTTCGATGGCATGTAAGCCAGGTTTTCCTCTTTCCCACCCATCCTTTCCCCAAAATGTGGTGGTTCCGATAGCAGACTACTACATTGTCCTCCCCTTCCATCTGTATTCTCTAGGTAGGCAACGCATCTACAACATCTCTGGTGTAGTAGATGTTCGTGGGCGAAGGTAACCACTTACCATCAGGTGGTTCTTCTGCTCGTTTGCCATCCGTTACCCATAAAAAAAAAACTTGCTTAAATTGTTTATTATATATTTTATTTTCATATTTCACGCTTTACCCCGTATAACAACCAAAAAAAGAGAACCTAGAATCAAAACACTCTGTCCTCCACTTTCCACGTAAATTCGAAGCGTATTAAAACGCGTAACTAAACGCCGTTACAATAATTATAATAATAAATACCTGTTTACCTATAACCAGCAAAATAATAATGAGCGAGAAGCCAGCCCGCGTCCACCATGAAGTTTATTTGTAGGGAGCACTTTAGTTCGCCGAGGCTGGGGTCGAGGAGTTCTAAAAAATTTATTGAGTTTTTTTTAGCTTCACGCTGTATCCCGCATATAGCAGAATAGCCAGAGGGAACCTGAGAACCGACGTGTTAAGACACTCCGTTTTCTTTCAATTCCATTCCCCACTTTCTGCCGAACTGAGGCATAGCTGAGCGATGGAACTAGCGTGAAGTTACAAAAAATAACTATTTTAAACAAGTAGACTCCTGTGACCACGGACGACTGTAAAGTGTTCGAAACGTCGGGTTTCCAAAAATGTATTTCCGAATACTAAAATATACGCGATTAATCCGGTTAAAATAGTTTCATTTAATTTATTGATGTTCTTACTTTTAATGAAATTTACGGGAAAATATTATTTATTTTTAAAAAAAAGCATTAAATATAGCCCGTAAAAATATAATCTATGAAAAGTAATAAAAAAAAAACATACACCATTAGAAAAAACAGACATAAAAAAACCTAGCGATATAAATATCTATATTGAAGTACAAAATATATAACTTAATTAAAAATATTCATTAAATATTAAAAAAAAAAAAAAAAAAAAAAAAAAAATTATAACATTCAAATAAGTTTTAAATAATAATACCGTTATAAAATGTAACGCCTGTCGTGGCGCAGAGGCATAAGCGTGCGGCTGTAAACGCGACAGGTTGTGGGTTCGATTCCCACTCCAAATAAAAATTCCATTTCCTGGGTTTGGTAACAAGGCAAATCGCGGCGTTGAGTTCCGCCACTCACCACGCAATGCCTCAAATCGGCGGAAAGTGGGTAACGGAGTGTCTTAACACTAGGATCTCTCTGCCTACCTTGCTATATGCGGGATACAGCGTTAAGTTAAAAAAAAAAGAAAAATTGTAATATCACAATTTATAAAATAAAAAAAAAACATTTAATTACGTTCAAATAAAAATTAATCAATAACATATACAAAAAACTAAAAAATATATATATTTACCTAAAAAAGTGATAGAAAACGGCTGACTATGCGTTGCTTTCGAATCATTTATTGTAGTATAAAATATATAGTATGGGGCAGATTTGTTATGTTTTTCCGCCATTCTGCCCTTCGGTAAGACCACTTTTAGATATTCCTCAGGTCTTTTAGTTGGGGGCACTATGGGTCTATAATCGGAATCTGTAAAATAAAATAGTCCAGAGTTAAATTATTCCACTACTATTCCACACATCTAACCCATAAAATAAAATGGTATTTTATGGGTTAGATGGTGGTATTAAACACCATGGTTTGTAATTCAGTAAATCTAGAAGGAGACGACAATATTGTTTCAGTTTTTCCCTGTGAGGGAACGGGGTTAGAATACAATTCCCCTCCGGACAAGACAAGGATACAGCGTGAAAGCTATGTATGTATGTATGTATAATAATCCAGAGCATGAAAACCGCCACTCAACACGCAATGCCTCAATCAGGCGGAAAATGGAGAACGGATTTGTTGAAAGAGAACGGAGTGTCTTAACACTAGGTTCTCAGGTTCCCTCTGCCTACCCTGCTACAGGGATACAGCGTGAAGTTAAAAAAAAATGAAAATGATGTGTTTTAGCTGTACTTTTTTTCTTGTCACAGAGAATCTAATGTCAAGACTCTCCATTCTCTACTTTTAATGCTGTTTTTGATGTCAAGGCCGCGTTTTATCTTATCTAAGCAAAGTAAAAAAATAATTTAAGTATAATAATTCCCTCTCACGTATATGAACCCACAACCGTTCACGCGTACAGTCACACGTTATCACACAGACATGATGACCTCATTTCATACATACCTCTTATCTTCTTCTCCATACCCGGCGTTGGTGATTTCGATTCACGTTTGCTATTCATACTCTGTGGCATTTCATTTGTTTTTAAATTTTTACTCTGTATTGAACTGTCATTTTTACTCTGTGACGCTTGAGCGGAGTTGTCAACATTTTTTTTTATGTTTTCATTTAATTTTGTGCTATTATCGTTAAGTTGTGTGTTTTTGGTTGATTCTTCTTGTTTTAGAGGTGTACTGGTAACACTAAAAATGAAAAAAAAAATGTAATTTTTTAATGAACGATAAATAGAGAATTTAGTGAGAAAACCCTCTGCTCCCTGATATCCACCCACGTCAAGTCAATAAAAATATTACATATAAGTCACTGAGGCGCAGAGGGACAGCTGACTGTAAACGCGAATTGTAGCGGTTTCGATTCTCAGTCATGAGGAATAATTATATGTAATTTATTATATTCATTCCTCCGTTTTAATAAGACCCGGTGTTAAGTTCCGTCACTTAACATGCAATATCTCTATTTCGGTCAGTAAGAGGAAAACGGAGTGTCACTTGGTTTTCTATCTACAGCTTCACACTGTATTCCACATAGCAGGGTAGTCAGTGAGAAAATAGTGCCAAGACACTCATAGCTTTCTGTTCATATTCAAAACATTATGTGTTATATGGCAGAGTTCAACAACACTTTTTGTGTTACCAGAGTGAAAAAATAAAATAATCTAAATATTCAAAAATCAACAGTTTTATTCTGAGAGAAAGTGATGAACAGAGTGACTTAACACATTCACAACCCGGTGACGTGTATTCACGTCATTTAAAATTCTATTCCTAACTGGCGCTGACGTGAATTGATATTTCAAAACAAGTTTGCGGCAACCAGCTTCTGAATTTCAATATATTTGCCGTACTCAGAATTGAATCGCTGAAAAGTATAAGTGTCAGAGTGTCAGAGGCATAAGTGTCCGACTGTAAAGTGACAGGTTGTGGGTTCGATTCCCACTCCAGGAAATGAAGTATTTTCATTTTCCGGGTTAGGTAACAAGGCAAAGCGCGGCGTTGAGTTCCGCCACTCAACACGCAATGCTACAATCTGGCAGAAAGTGGGGAACGGAATTGTTGAAAGAGAACGGAGTGTCTTAACACTAGGTTCTCAGGTTCCCTCTGCTTACCCCGCTATATGCGGGATACAGCGTGAAGTAAAAAAAAAAAAATAAGCTGGTCACGAATGCATTAACACTAACTCTCTGTCTGAAAAGCGTGAAGATAAACTTACCTAATTTTTCCCTTCGGCTCATATAATTTTTTTTCCACAATGATATTTAATTGATCTATGATCATATTTTTTTGTAGACTGTACTTTTCTGGTATATTGTAATCATCTGTGCCATTGTATGTGTCTAATATTGCTTCTACTGAAAAAAAAAAAAAAGAAACTTTCTCTAATTTACATTAAACATATACATGAATGGAAATATGTTGCAGCATTAATTTTTAATTTATGAGTGTCTTAACACCGCGGTTCTCAGATTCCATCTGCCTACCCTCCTATATGTGGGAAACAGCGTGAAAAAAAAATGTCCTATCATGGCGCAGAGGCATAAGCGTGCGATTGTAAATGCGACAGGTTGTGGGTTCCATTCCCACTCCAGGAAATGTAACAAGGCAAACCGCGGCGTTGAGTTCCGCCACTCAAAATGCAATGCCTCAATTCAGTGGAAAGTGGGGAACAGAGTGTCTTAACACTAGGTTCTCTGGTTCCCTCTGCCTACCCTGCTATATGCGGGATACAGCGTGAAGCTATGTATGTATGTATATGAAAAACATGATGTTTCCAGTTATATTATTATACTTCTTTTAGTTTCACACTATCTCTTGCAGAGAAGTCAGAGGGAGAGATTATTTATATATAGATATATTGTACTTACAATGTGGGTGACTAAACTCTCTGAAATGTGCTGGATTTAGTCTGTAACAAGATTCTGCATATGTACATTCTTTTTTTACTCGTTTTGAACTTTGATCACCTGAAAATTTTAAAAATATATAAAAGAAAAAAAAAAAATTATGTATCTTAACTTAACACAAAGCTTATTCTTTTTTTTTTATAGTTACACCCTCTGTTATAGCTAGATAAGTAGCAAAAACCTAGTGTTGAAACATTCCATAATTTCTACTCAAGTTTAAGACATTCTGTGTTATCTAGCAAAACTTAAAGCTACATTTTGCCATACCAGAATGGGAAAAAGAAAGTAATTATAACACATCTATTCCCTCAAGCAACAATAGACCTCACAAATATCACATTTGTAGTCAGACACTAACTCCCTGTACCATAATTATCCAGGTTTTTATTGTTTTATTTAGTATTTACAACAGGAAATTCATTTTTCATTCTATGAAAGATAAGATCTCAAGAAATTGTATTAATGTATGTATTAAATGAAGAGTTTGTATGTTATGTTCATTAGATATAAACTTAGTAACTAGATTTTCATATAAAAAAGGTACCTAAGATTACTTAGAAATTCAATTCAAAGTAGATCCTGCTATTATTGTTACATATTAAAATGTAACATATTTTGGCTTAAAAATTGCATTAAATAATTTCAAAATGTTATAAATAACAAACAAAGATTAGAGGAATAATATTAGTATCCTCTCTTTATATTTTTTATCTTCTTTATGACTGTAATAACTTAAAAATAATAAGAATAATAAAAAAGCTACATACTGTCCATTTTGTTCATTCGCTTACTTGATTGGTTCATAATTATTAAAGGAGTATAAAAATTAATTAAATAAAGTAGTTTATTGACTAACAAAAATCATAATTTTTGTAGTTAAATTAAAATTTACAACGTATCGTTTCGAGTTTTGATTTCGTCAACTTTTGGATATATTTTGACGTTTAGTTAACTAATGTTGCCATACTCGTTCTTGTATTCAACATTTTCATTACTTGTCAAATTTTCTTCTTAAAAATACGTTTTTTTTTAATATTTATTTTGTGGTTTAAATTATGATTACCTTTTGATATAAAAACAGTATTTATTTTTTTGTAATTATTTATCACGTGGGTTGCCCATCGCTTTAAAAAAAGAGCGGCGGTAAAGCAGCAGTATTGTTTCTAGAAATAACGTAAATACACAAGGGCTATCCAGTACCGTCGGGCTTTTATAAAGAGGTTGAGGACTGTGAAGAGGTTGAGGACTGTGTGTGTGTGTGATGAGGTGGTGAAGAATTTTGCAGGGACCGTAGCGTTTAGCGCTGTTTTCTCTAACTACCCACCCTGCTAGGAATAAAGCGTGAAGTTAATAGAATATAGTTGTTAACCGTAGTTCAACATCACCACAGTAATCTATAATAATAGAAATATAAATTTACTACTTTTGATTAATACTGCTGTGTGTTATTTGAAATTACCATTACACAGTGTAAATACCAAAAAACTAGCAACATTATATTGACACATCAAAATCGGCTTTAAGAACATTGACAGTTAAAATAATACCTCCCTTTAAAACTTACACTTACCGTACCTTTACCTGTACCTTTTACCTTTACCTTAAGAAAATAAAATAAATAAAGGTATTTATTAATAAATTATTATAATAAATAGATAATTTTCATTTTACTAATTATTGAAATTAAAAAGCCATATTATATACATAATATAATCTCTCTTTCAGTCTTATTATTGTTAAACACAAGAAAACTACTCAAGATAATACAAAATCAAGCTTTAAACTTAAAAATGGACAATCCCTTCGTATTCTGCCCGTATGATAAAACACACCGTGTACCAAGATCTAGAATACAATATCATATAGTGCGCTGTAAGAGTAGCAAGCCTGACTATGTTATATGCCCATACAATGCTACCCACCGTTACCCAGAATCTCAAATTAAAGAACATATATTAATTTGTCCAACCAAAGAAGCTAATTTCCCAGTTAAATTTAATGTAAAAACTTTTGAATTAAAGCCTGAAGACACAAAAGTCAAGATAAGGGTGATAGAGGAAGATATTTGGGATGATTAGTTTTAAAGTGACTGATTTTTTATAAAAAATGGTAATTATTCTATGGTGCTGAATAAATATGACATTTAAGTAACTAAAATAATATTAGTTTGTTAAAGAATGTTTGTAGAAAAAAATTACCATCTTATTAAATATGTAATTATATACTTGTTTATTTTACTTGTGATAATATTTAATTTTATTTTTTTTTTTTTAACTTTATGCTGTATCCTGCATATAGCAGGGTAGGCAGAGGGAACCTGAGAACCTAGTGCTAAGACACTCCACTCTCTTTCAACAATTCCGTTCCCCACTTTCCACCAGATTGAGGCATTGCGTGCTAAGTGGCGGAACTCAACGCCGCGCTATGCCTTGTTACCAAACCCAGGAAATGAAAGTACTTCATTTCCTGGAGTGGGAATCGAACCCACAACCTGTCGCGTTTACAGTGGCACGCTTGTGCCTCAAGACACGACAGGCATAACGTTGCAATGATACTATATTTTTATATATTAGTTGTAATGTATTTCATTAACTATATATATGTATAACTTCCTAACCTACCTTAACCTAACTTCACGCTGTGTCCCTAGCGGGGTATCCACAATCAGGGTACCAAATCCAGGAAATTAAAAATTCCATTTCCTGTAGTGTGTATGAACCCACAACCTGTCGCGTTTACAGTCGCACGCTTGTGCCTCTCTGCGCCTGGTGTCATGGCACTCTATTCTCTACTTTTTTTCTTTAATCCAATACAATGAATGTGGAGTGGCTATGTTTATAATCATTACTCTGAGTAGAAATTAATCCCACAAGCCATCACCAACTATGTTAACATGTATTTGTAAACTTTTTTTTAGCTTCACGCTGTATTCCCCGCGCATAGCAGGTTAGGCCGAGGGAACTAGTGAACGACACTCCGTTCTCTTACGTTCCCCACTTTCCGCCGAAATTGTGGCATTGCGTGCTGAGTGGCGGAACTCAACGCCGCGCTTTGCAATGTTACCAGACCGCGGAAATGAAAATAATAAATATTATTTAGTATTTTCATTACCTCGCTCTGTTGTCCGTTCGCAAACTTAAATAAAAAATGAACCTGAAAATAAAGTCATTGTATCTGGAGACATTTAAATGTTCAAATCGCTTAGCAAGAAGGTCAGAATAGCATTGCAAGATATATACAGATAGATATATACAGTGTGATATGTGAATAGTATGCATACATAGATATACACAGGGTGAAGTAAAAAGCAAGTTAAAAATAAAACGCCAAACATTTCATATTGTTTCTTTTTCTTCTTTGATTGTCCTAAGGACACATGTATCAGTGGCGAAGGGTGAACACTTGATTTACTGGTATCGTAAACCGTCAAATTGACGGATTATCGTTTCGTAAAAATATATAGAAATACTAAAATGTAAGTGTTTCGGAACAAAAGAATGGAAATATATATTCGGTGCATTATATCATTATATAATATCTTAAGAATAACATTTACATGTCCGGAATTTTAAGGCATGAAATTGAAAACCCGTCAAATTGGAGGGTTCCGTGAATTTAGTGTTAAAAAGGTAAGCCCGTATACATGGGGAAACCGGTACATAAGCCATAAGGTAAGCCGGTATATGTAGGCCCGACCTGAACGTCGGTATATATAATTATTTTAGCAATTTTTGTCTTAGCTTAATTCTCGTTGACCTTGTTTACTGCAAATTACAAACGGCAAGCCGATGGGAATCGTGTTATGTGGACGCTTCGCCATTGATACGTATATATATACTTTTTTCAATAATTTAATATTTTTTTTATTTATTTACACATTTCCTTAAAACTAGTTTTTTAAGATTCATCTCTAAAATAGTCGAAAGATGAGGACAGAATACACAAACATACATACATTCTATATCTAATAATATACATATAATACATACGTAATGATTAAAAGAACAGCTTCATTATTCCCCATAGCAGGGTAGTGAGCCTAGTGTTAAGACACTCCGTTCGCCATTTTCCACCAGAATTTGAGACATTGCACGTTAAACGGCGGATTTCAACGCCGCGCCGCGAAAATAATTTACATACAATCTATCACTCAAATGAGAATCGAATCACAACCAATCGCGTTTACAGTCAAACGCTTTTCCACTGCGTCACGATAGTTTCTAATATTAAATAATACATACATCGTAATAATAATCAAAAATAAGGTTTCTGCAACATTATCATGATCATTTTTTTTTTTTTTTAATTTATGTCATAGTTTATTATATTGTACAAGAAAAAACCCTTTCATTTAATACCCTTATTAGGAAAATTTCTACAAATACATGTAATCCGCCATTTTGTTGTGGCGGCCATTTGCATTATTATTCTTTTTATATCATAAATTCGAAAAATTGTCATGATGAATGTTTGTTAGTCTCTCACGCAAAAACTACTGAACGTATCTAGAAACTTCACAGTAATATAGTTTATACATCAGAATAACACATAGACTATAATTTATAAAGATTTTGTGTAATTTGGCCATAATATTATGATAAGTATCAAGTTTATCTTGAATTAAATTCGTATACATGTAGATAAAAGAAATATATATGACTTATAAGCATAGGCAGAGGGAACCTGAGACCCTAGTGTTAAGACACTCCGTTCTCTTAAAAACTCCGTTCCCCACTTTCCACTGAATTGAGGCATTACGTGCTGAGTGGCGGAACTGAACGCCGCGCTTTATCTTGTTACCAGAGCGAGGAATTCAATCAATCATGTCCTGTAGTGTGTATGAACCCACCTGTCGCGTTTAGAGTTGTACGCTTGTGCCTCAATCCACGATAGGCCATATATTAATAAGACATATAAATATTTTTATTACATCAAAAGTATACACAGGCTGTTTTTTATAATCTAAAACAGTAATACATTTTATGTATCAGAATTACACATAGACTACAATTTATAATATTTAGAATTATTACGCCATTATATAACAAATATATAATTGAAACTAATATTTTAACAAATAACGAAAACTGACTTCAAAGACATTACACACATTATTACGAATAACTTAAAAACGCATCAGATCTTAACCCACATTAAAAGAAAAGATGATCATCATCAAGTAAAACTTATGTGGTAATAATAATACACACAAAAAAAACAATCAAATCAATAACTTCCTTTTTTAAAATCAGTTAAAAAAAAACATATTTAGAAAACGTGAAAAAATTTGAACGCAGCGGGACTCGAATCCGCGCCTCTTGTCTCCCGTCCAAGCATTCTCTTGCCAAATGATTGTTATTTGAAATAATCTTTGTGTAGCGGTAATTAGTAAAAATCTCTCTACAGAGATGGTAACAACATAAATAACGTTGTAACAAGCATATAAGAAATTCGACGCTGGATATAGAACATATAGCTTAGTAGTCAGAACGCTTGGACGGTTTCCAAGAGGCGCGGGTTCGAGTCCCGCTGCGTTCAAATGTTTATACGTTTTCTAAATATGTTTTTCGTTTCCTAAGTGTGTGATTAACACTTCAAAACTTAAAAAAAAAAAAAAATAAAACAAAAATTCACATTCTACTAAGCAAATTTAATCTCTGGAACCTACGCTGTATTATTTTCAATCTGTCCTCGTTGCTCATTCTCTTCCTACATATCCTCTTCAAATCAACAATATTGAGTACCAGGAACTTGTTACCACATACCTGACACGGAAACCTGATGCCACCCACTGGTTCAGTGGGACCTTTTATAAGAAATTTACAATTATATTTAGATCTTAGCTCGGGTATACATAAATCACACACTTTCTTACTCTCTGTATCATCTTTTTCAACGACCGTTGGTTCTTCGGAGTGATAATTACTAGCATGCCTTGGATACTTCCTGTACCTCAAGCCACATTTTTTGCATACTTTCAATGTGTTATATGTATCAGGGCCATCGTGTAAATGTTGTTTTTCTATATGCCTGTTTAAATTTTGACGGTTGCCCGCTATGTATTTGTCACATATATGGCACAGTAAGGGTTTCGGTTTAGTTATCTTTATGTGAATAACTTCATGTTGTATTAAAGTGAATCTGTAAAGAGAAACTATTGTATAAGTATAATTAATTAAAAAGTACAATTACTACAAAAAACATAAAAGTTACTTATTTTTTTTAGCTTTACGCTGTAACCCGCATATAGCAGGGTAGGCAGAGGGAACCTAGTATTCCCACTTTCCGCCAAATTTAGGCATAGTGTGCTGAGTGGCGGAACTCAACGGCGCGCTTTGCCATGTTACCAAACCCAGGAAATGAAAACTTTTATTTCCTGGAGTGAATAGAACCCACAACCTGTCGCGTTTACAGTCGCGCACTTGTGCTTCTGCGCCACGACAGGCATTAAATCTTACTGGCGAGATCCTAATTAAATTTAAATGGGACCATATCAAAAGAAACTATCACATTAAAGAAGAATCATCAAAATTGGTTCATCCAGTAAAAGTTATAAAATAGCACAGATAAAAAAGTCAAAATGAGAAACTACTCCTTTTTTGAGGCATTAAAATGACATAAAGCCGGAATTAAATATAAAATTACAACTGAAACATGATATAAAATGATACATTTTTGGAATTATCAACATATATTTTTTTTAACGTCACGCTGTATCCCGCACATAGCAGGGTAGGCAGAGGGAATCTGAGAACCATAGTGTTAAGACACTCCGTTCTGTACCCCATTATCTGCCGGATTGAGGCATTACATGCTGAATGGCATGACTCAAAGCAGCGCTTTGCGTTGTTACCAAACCCAAGAAATGATAAAATCTATTCTCTGGAGTAGGAATCGAACCCACAACCTGTCGTTTACAGTAACTTCTTATTCATAACTATATATACACATAGTACTCACCTATTCGCAAAGGCTTTGCCACAAAGCTTACACTTGTAAATACCGGGCTTTATCAACTTCCTATAATGTATACTCTCAAATATTTCTCTATTATTATTTATTAACACATAATTATCGCAAGCATATTCATCAGTTAACGGTTCATCCAAAACCAGTTTCTCTGCCAGACTTTTTTCTCTCTCCACAGAACGTTCTAGACTAGAATTCTTATAAGGTTCCACTATATTATTCCATTTATTACATATTTGCACGTTAACTTGGCATTCGTTGACAAAATCTTTTAGAATACCACTGGATATAATATCCTCGTCTTCAAATCTTAACCTATTCTTTATCGGTTCTATAGGATATGTGTCTACTTCATCTATTAATTCCGTTTTTACATTATTTATATTAAAATTATCAGGTTCTTCTTTTACAATGACTGTTTCTTCTTGGTGATGTAATAGATGATCGTTTAAATCTTCTTGTGATGTAAAACTTGACTGGCATTTGTGACAGAAGAATATATTACATTTTACTAAGGGTATTATAATGTGTGATGCATTGTGGATTATGCTGTCGAACCTGTAATGGGAAAATAATATTTTCATTCATTAATGTTTTACAATTAGATGCCGTCCCATCGCTTCATGGTAGCCTTTTAAAAGTACTAAAATAAGATAAATATTAATACATACATTCATAGCTTAATGCTGTATCCTGCATATAACAGGATAGATAGAGAGAACCTAGCGTTACACTACGTTCCCTACACTAAGACAGTACTACTAGTTCCCCACTTTCCCCCGAATTGAGGCATTGCCTTGTTACCAATCCTAGGAAATGAAAAATTGCATTTCTTAGAGTGGGAATTGAACCCACAACCTGTCGCTTTTACAGTTGCATGCTTCTACCTCTGCACCATGACAGTCATTAATAAATAAATAAATCAGTATAAAGTCTTATAATTGATTTTTATACTTCACTCAATTTTTCCCACAGGTCAAAGAGAACCTAAACAAGGCTCTCCACAATCCTTTTAAAATTAAGAATTGTATGCTGAACTATATACTGCACTTTGCCTAGGCTACACTAGGCTCTTTCACGTTACCCTTCTATGTGGGAAGGTTTACAAAGTTGTATTTCTCATAGTCTTTTAGAAATTATGCAAAAAATAATTTAATTTCACAAAAAGCCATATTTATATGTGGATAGTAAACTGTAATTTTCAAGAACTTGCCAAAAAACAGTATATAAATAGAAATTTTGTTTAATTCTCACCTATTATCAAATATTTTATCACAGAAGTCACATGTAACAACATTCTTTTTATTTAATTCATTAAAAGAATTGTATATATTATCTTCAGTTTTAATGTTCATGCTAAAAACAAAGAAATAAATTATAAATTAATTAATTATAAGTTACAATAAGAAATTTTATCTTTTTTTATATATTTTGATTGGATAGATGAAATTTTTACAATTTTATCACTGTACTAATGTAAAGAAACACAAGACCTAATGTTAAAATGCCTAATAATGACATCATAACATTAAAATTACATATTTAAAATTCTTGTTATTATTGTAACAGACTTTAAAACACTGATATTTTATTTTAATTATGTTATATTTAATATACCTGACATTATAACTAATGAGGTTTACATAGAATTAATATTAAATTAAATAAATTTGTTATTTAATAACATAATATTAGAATTTTCAAATTTGTTGAAACATAAAGTTATTGGATTCTTTTCTTCTGACGTATTGATGGAATCATAGACAAGTTTATTTTTAGTGTTTTTTCCGACAGTACTGTACATTAAAAATAAAAAAAATAAAGTAAATAACTAAGTAAAAGTAATACTATACTAGAGAATAAAATTTTTGATGGTAACGGTAAAATTAATTCTGTGTTTTATATAGACCAATAAAATTATTCCATGTATTCATTTTGCGAGTGTCGGGCTCATGAAAAGAGAGAAGTTTGGAAAGTGCCTGGGACTTGCCACCTAAGTGTAGGTTTAAGGGGCCCCTTTATAATGCGCATTAACGTTCACCTCCACTGTCTTCTACCTAAACGTATTTTAAAAGATCCACTAGTGCCGAATGAACTGGTAGTCATTTTAAAAAAGATGAAACCTCTTAGTAGATTATATAGAGATTTTGCTGTTGTATCTCTCGCACCTACTTCTATCGCGTATAAATTAATTCCAAATGTTTTCGGTCTGCTCGTTGGTAAGTTCGAAGCACCTGCTCACCTTGAAATGGTGATCTTTACGAATGTTTGTTTTCCATATAATTGTAAGTTCTACCAGTACTACACGTTTTAGGTTTTATCCAGCCTGAATGACGAAACACCAACATCCTCCGGGATTTTGTATTATTTCTTATCATCATGAGAGTCCAATCAGAGGAAGATTTCAAATTTGAGTAATTCTGTATAGTTTTTTAGGCCAGTCTTCTTTCACAAACTCTATTAATCGTTTGTTAGTTGTTACGATTCTTTGTGCTCCTGCTACTGAAAGACTTACTGCTTCTTTTTGTAAGATTGAGCATTGACCGTTATTTATAGAGTACCCTACACTTTACAAACAAATGTTTGACTGTTCCTATTGCTTCACTACAGATATTTTACTTTACCCCATCTTACCATGATGATCTAGGAGAGTCATTTGGAATGCATTAAGACAAAATTTTAGCAGTGCTGGAGACCAACCATGAATAAGGTAAATAATTAAAAGACACAACGATAATTAATATTTACGATTATCGCGAACATCACTAGTTTCAATCTATTGTATTGTCACGTCACTTATCAAGTTAGCTGTCAAAATACCGGAAATTGTATATACGGTTCTTATTTAATAAAATTGTTTATTTACTAACAATAACGTAAAGAAAAACACATATAAAAATCTATTTTATCATAATGGTAAGCCATAATATTAGTATTTGCCTTTTAAATTAAAAAATGAACAGAACTCGTTTATTTATTTTACAAAACATATAACTACTATTAATACAATAACAAATGGAACAAAACTATAAAATTACGATTAAATTAATAAATATACTTACATATATAATGAAATAGAGTTACTTAAATATATAATTCATGTAAACAAGCGTTACAAGCGAATAGCAATACATTACAGTCCCTTTCAGGATAGACAGAGATGACTGAGATGCATCTCCAAATATCAATAAAGTATATATATATACACATAGGTGCATATCTTGCGCAGTTAGGTCCTATTTAAATTGAGTATTGATCTAGGTATCTAGGTCATTCCCAGTCCAGGACTGTTATCACAATGAGCTACTATGAAAAAGAAGTTACTATTTTCTGCACTATGGTAGGATATTGCTTAATTATTGTAATATATTAGTTAAATAGATGCTTTATGTTATATTATTGTCTAATTATATACATATTTTTATTAACTGTAGCCTATATCTTGTTTTAAATGACTTCAAAAAAGAATGTTATCAATAACACTTTTTTTTTTGTTTGTATGTGTTCTGCATAACTTTTTACTGTGGAAAGCAATTTTAATGTTTCTTTTTTTATTATTATAGTTGCTAGTGCTTCTGATGTGGTTCCATTTAAATTTAGTTACAATCTGACAAGTAGTATATGAGTTATTTATAATAATGTCGCTGTGTAATGCATTTTATTTGAAATCAATACTTTTTTTGTTAAAATCCTATTGTTATGTATAGCAATATAGTTTCATTTAGTAGTTTTTGCATGAAACAGTACCAAACATTTATCTATTCTCACAAATTTTCTTATCTATAATATTGATAGGATGTAGAATATTATGAAATTAGTTCAGTGTATTATTAAATTAGTTAGTAATTCTTATTATGTTTAATTTTTAAGAATATTTTAGTATTTATTATTTAAAAAAATAAGTTAAACATATATGTCCTGTTGTGGAGCAGAGGCACAAGTGTGCAACTGTAAATGAGACGGCAATGAAATGCCTCAATTTGGTGGAAAGTTGGGAACAGAGTGCCTTAACACTAGGTTCTCAGGTTCCCTGCAATATGCGGTATACATCATGAAGCTAAAAAAAATCACATATATATATATATATATATATAACAAAAGTGGCTATCATGGCACAGTGGTTGACAATAAACACAATTAGTTTGTGGGTTCGATTCCCACTTGGGTAAATGATCATATTTTATCTATTTTTATTCTAACTAATTGAATCTAATATAAGAGACATAAAAAGAAATATTATAAGTATTTAAATGATAATTAAATATATTACCTATGAGAGATCACTCATAGTGGTAATTTTGTTGTGTGCAATAAAGGTTGTGGGTTCGATTCCCACTCCAGAAAATGAAAATATTAAATAATATTTAGTATTTTAAGTGAGGACTGGAAATGTTTGAAGAGAATGGAGTGTCTTAACATATCAGTTCTCTGGTTATTTCTAATTACCCTGCTATGTGCGTGATACAGCGTGAAGCTATAAATTATATATATATATATTATTATTTTCAGGATTTGAATCCATTTAAGGAGGTCAGTTTTAATCCTAAGACATGGATAAACAAAATGTTTGGTTTGAAAGGCAAACAAAGTAATCAGGTATTGAAAATTATTTTTATTATTATGCTAAAATATAGAAGTTATATAGAAGTTATATTTCGGCGAAAAGTGGGGAACGGAATTGTTGAAAGAGAACGGAGTGTCTTAACACTAGGTTAGGTTAGTAGTAGGTTCCCTCTGCCTCCCCTGCTATATGCGGAAACAACGTGAAGATAAAAAAAAATATTGTTGCTGAAGGACAGTATCTGACTGTAAACACAATTATTGTAGGTTCGATTCTCACTAAGTGAAATGATCATTTCTGAATTTCTCCACTCTTAAAAAAAAAGTGTGATAACATATTCGCGACGTGCATTCACGTCATTTAAAATTCTATACCTGGTTGGCTCTGGCGTGAATTCAGGTTATTTCAAATTATTATGCTATATTTTCAACATTGATATTTCAAAACAAATTTTATACTTGTTATCCTCCCCTTGACGATACAAGTTTGCGGCAACGAGCTTCGGAATTTCATTATATTTGCCGGTACTCAGAATTGAATCGTAGAATATTAGCCGGTCGCATATGTGTTAACATGCAATGTAGAATTTGAGTAAAAAATTGATTTATTTATAGATATTTACCTTCATTTACAGATATTTACGCGTATTTACAGATATTTATATATATTTTTTTACAGGCATTTGTTCTAAGCTCAGTGCAAAGACTACAATTGTATATGAAACAATTGAATATTGCAGTTCAGGAGAGCAACGCACAGGTGAGTCTTGTGTTAGTAAAAATAATATTATACTAATTTTAATCCTTCCGGTAAGACAAAGCGCGGCGTTTAGTTCCGCAACACAACAAACAGTGACTCGATTTCCGACGGAAACTGGAGAACGGAGTACTTTGACAATAGGCCGCTGAACTTTGGAATGGCCTACCTGCGGCAGCGTTTCCAGGTCGATACGATATGGGTACCTTCAAAAAGCGGACTTACTCCCACCTCAAAGGCCGGCAACGCACCTGTAGCTCCTCTGGTGTTACAGGGGGCCGTGGGCGGTGTCGATCACTTACCATCAAGTGACCCAAACGCGAGTTTGCCTTGTCCTTTTTATAAAAAAAAAAGAAAGTTCACTCTGACTATCCTGCTATAGAGGACAGAAGCTAAAGTTTATTTAATTTCGGGATGCATACATAGAGAACAAAGTACAGCGTTGGGTTCCCCCAAATAACATGGAAAGTCTCGAAATTGGGCAGTTGGAGAATGGACAAAACATTTTGACACTAGGTTCTCTTTGTCTATTTTGTTATGTTGTTCAGGAGTTATGTCAATCTATATGTGTATGCTTAACCTAGCTATGTTTTTGAGGTGTTACCAAAAAAAAATCTACCTAACCCCATTTGTAGGCCATCGTAGCTCAGCGTTTGGCTATAAATGTGATGATTGTGGATTCGATTTCCACTCGGGGAAGTGATTATATTTAAAAAATGTTCATATTACAAAATTCCACAAGTAATTACAGACCTGCCATTTGAAAAATTCAAAGTCGAGATTAAAAATGTATTATTAAGGAAAGTATATTATTCTGTCCAAGAATACTATACAGATGTTAATGTGTGGAATTAAATGCTGTTGATGCTCGCTCAGGAGGCTTATCGTTGCTGTAAATTTATTATAAAATTTTATTTGAAAAGAGCAACTGTTGAGTTTCTTGCCGGCTCTTCTCAGCAGAACTGCCTTTCGAGCCGGTGGTAGCTTCCGTTAGGACTGACACTACTAACATCTTTTGTAAATTGACGATTCAAAAGTGCTTGTAATAGTTTATTTGAATAAAGAATATTTTGATATAGACTTTTTTCTTTCTTTTTTTTTTTAACTTCACGCTGTATCCCGCATATAGCAGGGTAGACAGAGGGAACCTGAGAACCTAGTGTTAAAACACTCCGTTCTCTTACAACAATATTGTTCCCCACTTTCCGCTGAATTGAGGCATTGCGTGTTGAGTGGCGGAACTCAACGCTGCGCTTTGCCTTGTAACCAAACCCAGGAAATGAAAATACTAACATTTCCTGGAGTGGGAATCGAACAGTTTTCAGAATTTTTTGATTTCTGATATTCCCGCAGTAATACGAAATGCGCAGTTGAATTCCGACACATAACTCGTTTTGAAAAGCAGAAAACGGAGTGTTTGGACACTATATTCATATATTTCAGCTCGCCAGTGACATACCAACAACAATAAGAGATACGTCACTACTAAAAAGAGAGTGCCATCTCTTATATGAGAGACTTTTGGGTCTCCAGAAGCATATTTTGGACGTGGAGAAAGAAACCGGAAAGAGTATTAAGTGTTTACAGCAGATTGATGATTTGAAGTGTAAATTAGAGGTAAGTTTACCTTTCTGTACCTTTTTGTACCTTTTAGTGGGAAAAAGTCAAAATTTTATATAGGTATATTATATATATATGGCCGACTTGGATGAAAATATTTTCGTTCAGGCTTTAATATAGTGCACAAAGTTTTTGTAAAATTATTACGAATAACTTAAAAACTACTCGTCAGATCTTCACTATTTAAATGGGACCACATCAGCACTAGCTATCATACAAAAAAAGAATCATCAAAATTGTTTTACCTAACAAAAATGTATATAAAAAAATTATTATTTCTACCCGACATTGGTGAAGTGATTTGTTCTCTGAACTGAATTGTTTTCGCTATATGTAGACTTCTGCAGAGAATTTTGATTTTCGCCATTTTTACGCATATTAAATGAAACTATTTTAACCGGATTAATTGCGTATATATTTTTTATATTCGGAAATATATTTTTGAAAACTCGATGTTTCGAACACTTTAGACTAGTCCGTGGTAACAGGTAGTCTACCTGTTTCCGGATATAAGCAGTCCTCGGGTTCCGTCGTTTCGATTTACGTCGTTTCAAGTTACGTCGAACATTGTTTTGACACTACTCCTCAGGCATACGTCAATTGTTTCGATTTCCAGCATAGGAGAATTCACGATTCCTTTTAGTTTTACATGTAAACATGTAGAAGAAAACATGCCTCGACTAATGTCGTTTCGATTTACGTCGTTTCAAGTTACGTCGAATATTTGTTTAGACATCGCTCAAGCATACGTCAATTGTTTCGATTTTCAGCATAGGAGAATTCACGTTTCCCTTGAGTTTTACGTGGAATTTGAGTGGAAAAAATATGTCTCGACTTACGTCGTTTCGATTTACGTCGCGTATTTCGAGGATCAAACATGACGTTAACGAGGACTGCCCGTACTAAAATATATGCAGTTGATCCGGTTAAAATAGTTTCTTTTAATATTTAGACGGCAGCCCTAACTCTTCGAGAAGCAGACCAATGGGATGCCTTATCCAGGACCCTGGAAGATATCCTGGAAGCTGGGATATCAGATAAAGTGGAGAAGCTGGTAGATCTCGCTGAACAGGTCAAGGCTATGTCTGCTGGGATGGATGTAAGTATACGTGTTCATGCTGGGCGTGATTACGTTCATAAGTCGACTTGCATTTTATTTTGTTAATAGAGATTAGGATTATATTCACGTATGAAATATAGGTTATAATTTTGTTTTTTATCTTCACGCTGTATCCCGCATGTACAGGAAGCTACCCTGCTATATGCGGGATACAGCGTGAAGCTATGTATGTATGTATATAGTTTCATTTTTTTTTATTATTTTAGAGTCTAGCAACATGTCCCAACGGAGAGAATAAGAAAATGCAACTAGAATCACTCTACAATAGAATAGAAGCGTCAATAACTCTACCGTTTTTGACTGCATTGTCCACTATGGACCCTGGTAAGTGTTTTTTTATCTTCACGCTGTATCCCGCACAAAGCAGGGTAGGCAGAGGCAACCTGAGAAACGTGCTGAGTGGCGGAACTCAACTACGCGCTTTGCTTTGTTAGCAAAGCGAGGAAATATAATTTAATATTAATACTAAAACTAAATATAATTTAATATTTTCATTTCCTGTAGTGTGTATGAACCCACAACCTGTCGCGTTTACAGTCGCACGCTTGTGCCTCCAAGCCACGACAGGCGACAAAAAGACATGATTTTGATTTTTTAAGACGAAACGCCTTAAGACGAACTTTAACAACCTTGAATAAAACAAGAATATAAATAAAAAAAATCTTTTCATAAACTTAAATGTACAATGTCTATATCTATAATATATATCTATATAGCTTCACGCTCTATTCCTCATATAGCAGGGTAGGGAGATGGAACTAGAGTTAAGACACTCCGTTCCCCACTTTCCGCTGAATTGAGGCGTCATGTGCCGGAACTCAACGCCGCGCTTTGCCATGTATCTATATTGACGTTTCCCAAACACTGATATTTTTTTAAATAGGTCACCGTAATTCTAAAGGTGCGATATTTTCTTTGACTACCCTGTAATAAGACTTCCGTGTGAGGGAACCGGTTTAGAATACAATTCCCTTCCGCCGCTGGGTAGCGTCCCGTAAGAGTTATGTATCTCAATAAGCAGGTGGTAGGACTTTCGTCCTCCGTCTGGCTCGCGACCACTATCATGTCAAAGACGAACCGCCAAATATCTTATGATGTGTTCCGGTTCGATGGCATGTAAGCCAGGTTTTCCCCTTTCACACCCATCCTTTCCCCAAAATGTAATGGTTCCAATAGCGGACTACTACATTGTCCTCCCCTTCCATCCGTCCGATCTACATCCGTGTTGTAGATGTTCATGGGCGAAGGTAACCACTTACCATCAGGAGGTCCTTCTGCTCGTTTGCCATCCGTTATCCATAATATATTAGTAAAAAAGCTGTAATTATAATATAAGTAATACATATTAAAATTAAGTAATACATATTAATACAAGATATTTGCAGGTTATTCTCAAACTATTTTCAATCAGTTTATGAGCCTTCGACGCTTGATATCGTTAATTGGCAACCGCCTTCAAGCTCCAATGATAACAGTGATTTTATCAACAATATTTATATCGAGTCCGCTAAAGTTTATAAAGAGATGAAATCCCTGGACCCTTCATAAGGACCTGGTCCTGACGGGATTCCTCTGTCATTTTTTATACGTACCGCCAGTCATTTATGTGAACCTCTACAACTTTTGTTTAATAAATGTATTACTGAGGGTGTCTTTCCCGATAAGTGGAAGACGGCTCACTTAATCCCTGTCTTTAAAAAGGGAACTAGGGATAACGTAGAGAACTACAGACCTATTTCGATTTTGT
>JAKGSA010000740.1:0-14059 GCA_033558755.1 Philaethria dido
ACTGACTATGTCAAAGATTAATTTTGAAATAACGTAAAAAAATGGGTCTTAGATAAATACATACGCTTCACGCTGTATCCCGCATATAGCAGGGTGGGCAGAGGGAACCAAGTGTTAAGACACTCCGTTCCCAACTTTCCGCCGAATTGAGGCATTGCGTGCTGAGTGGCGGATCTGCTGCACTTTGCCTTGTTACCAAACCCAGGAAATGAAAAATTCCATTTCCTGGAGTAGGAATCGAACCCACAACCTGTCGTGTTTACAGTCGCACGCTTGTGCTTAAGACACATCAGGCGCATAAATAGTAATAGTTGTTTATAAAATTTAATAAAATAATACATTTTAAGGTAAAAACGCCTGTCATAGCTCAAAGGCAGTTGAAAGTTGAGAGTCGTGAATTAGATTCCCACTCCAGGAAATGTAAATTTAAAATTAATTTCTTAGGTTTGGTAACAAGACAAAGCGCGGCGTTGAATTCCGCCACTCAGCCCGCAATGCCTCAATTCGGCGGAAAGTGGGGTACGGAGTGTCTTAACACTAGGTTCCCTCTGCCTACCCTGCTATATGCGGGATACAGCGTGAAGCTATGTATGTATGTAAGAAAAAAATATTATTATAATCCAAGATTGACCACATTACATCCTCCTAACACAAAAGACGTCCAAATAAAAAACAAATCATTTTTTATTTCTTACACAAGGCAAAACGCCAAAAGCCGGCGTGCTATATATCCGATGCACCGATAAGTACCCTCGAATTAGGGTTGCTAGCTTCAATATTTATATATTTTAATAATAAAATCAAAATCAAATAATTTTATTCAAAGTAAGAAGTTACAAGATTCATTTTTTGAACGTCAAATAATTTACCACCGGTTCACTAAATTTAATGCCTCAGACCTGAGAAGAACCGGCGCAAGAAACTCAGCGGGACGTTTTTTTTTTCCTCAGTCAATACTTTACAATTATTAATTAGTGACCAACTTATTCCTTCACGTATTAAAGTATTGACTGAGGAAAAAAAAACGTCCCGCTGAATTTCTTGAATTGTCCTCTTAAAATTAAACGGCTATATTTGAAAAATATATTTTTTAAGGTAACCAGCTTATTATTCATTCTATTATTGTTCATTTTTTTTGAACCACACATGTGTTTAACGTATATTTTTGTGTAAAGTGACATATATGTTGGTATGGCGTATTTTATGTATGAACAGTAACATGTGTGTTGTCATGCACTTTTGTATAAGGTGAGCTAAAACAACTTGAATAATTTAATATATATATATATATATATATATATAATATACTTAGCGTTAATTACATACAAATTACACGTGTTTTACTAAATTATAATCTCTGTTATTCTCATGTACAAGCTACGTATATCAATATCCGTTCAGTATTTTTTACGTTACAAGCATCCATCACAAACTGTTTTTTAACTTCACGCTGTATCCCGCACATAGCAGAGTAGGCAGAGGGAACCTGAGACCGTAGTGTCTAGACACTCCGTTCCCCCACATATAAAAATAATATAAAAAATTAAATAATAAACAAAAACTTGAGTGAGCCAACCCTACGCCAAGTGCACTTGACGCGTGCCGTTGACGTAATGGCATATCTCCCGCCAAATACCGCACTTATATACCTTTCGAACGATCGTTTTTTAATATTTTCGAGTAAATGCACACCCAAAATATTGGGAATTATGTCCAAATTGAATTTGACATATTTACCTCTTTTTTGCCTGTCGTGTCTTAAGGCAGAAGCGTGCGACTGTAAACGCGACAGGTTGTGGGTTCGACTCCCACTTCAGGAAATGGAATTTTTCATTTCCTGGGTTTGGTAACAAGGCATATCGCGGCGTTGAGTTCCGCCACTCAGCACGCAATGCCTCAATTCGGCGGAAAGTGGGGAACGGAGTGTCTTAACACTAGGTTCCATCTGCCTACCCTGCTATATGCGGGATACAGCGTGAAAATTAAAATCAAGATATTCTTTATTCAAGTAGTCTGTTACAAGCACTTTCGAATCGTCAATTTACAAAGGATGTCAGTCGTGTCAGTTCTAACGGAAGCTACCACTGGCTCGGAAGGCAGTTCGGCTGAAGTTATATATGTACCTTTTTTTTATGCTGTTTCTTTTTTAATTCTACACCTCAGAGGCTATGGACTATGTGTTAGGAAGAAAGAACCCAATTTAAAAAAACCGCTTCACGCTTCACCCTGCATATTTCTTTAACACGATTTTTTTATTTCTCGCATTAGAAGTTAGGTAGACAGAACTTAAGCTTCGAAAAGAGCTACATCACGCTTTATTTCGCATAGTAGGGTAGTCAAAGAGAACGTAGTGTTGTGACACTCCGATCGTAGTGTTCAATTTGAGACACTGAGCGTTAAGAGAAACTCAACACCGCGTTTGTCGGCCTGGCATACCTGAATTTTAGATATTCACTTTTTCGTTTAAGGCTCTTCTATTTGTAATAAGTACAAGAAAATATTTAATTTTTAAATTTTAACTGTGAATAACAAAAAAATACAATCGAATTGAGAACCTCTTCTCTTTAAAGTTGATTTAAAATAAATATTCCTTCAATTCAAAATCGAAACCATAACTCTCGCATAGTCTTTGTTCCACTGAACCATAATAGCTTCAAAATACATATAACTCTACTATAATAAAATCTTTTACTTCTTTACAATCTGCGCAAAACCTGAGAAAGTCCCTTTAAGTGGTAATAATCCGTAAAATAAACGGTAATATATATATATATATATATATATATATATATATATTTTTTTTTTATATATATAAAATGCTTGCATTACTAAGTGACTGACAGACAACGTACACGCGATTGGGAACGGAGTGTCTTAACACTTGGTTCCCTCTGCCTACCCTGCTATATGTGGGATACAGCGTGAAGCTAAAAAAAGAAACCATATAGACTACAATTTATAAAGATTTTGCGTAAAGTCCCGACAAATCTTTCTTAACATATAGCCATGTGTTTATTTTACACTGACCGAAAGGGATAAGTGGTTTTTTAGAAGAAATCACATGTTTTTTTAAACTACCTCTCAAAGGATTAAATTAAAATGCCTAGTGAAGGTAAATTCTATTTACGAGTGATAATCAAAAAACCTTTTTGGTTATACTAGTGTCCCCGTAACCGCGTTAAATGGGTGTCAAACCATGGTAGTGTGTGTAACATTTCCTTCATTAATTCCGAACGATTATTTCTTAGTGTTTTCAAGTAAATATTAAGAATTATGTCTATATTGTTGAATTTGATAGATTTACTTTTTTTTAATTGTTTTTTTTTTTTATTTCCACACATTAGATTAGATATATTTAACGCCTGTCGCGGCGCAGAGGTCCAAGCGTGCGACTGTCAACTCGACAGGTTGTGGGTTCGATTCCCACTCCAGGAAATGGAATTTTTAATTTCCTGGGTTTGGTAACAAGGCAAAGCGCGACGTTGAGTTCCGCCGCACAGCACGCAATGCCTCAATTCGGTGGAAAGTGGGGAACGGAGTGTCTTAACACTAGGTGCCCTCTGCCTACCCTGCTATATGCGGGATACAGCGTGAAGCTATGTATGTATGTATGTATGTATATTATATTATAGGCAGAGATAACCTGATTAAAAAAGCGGCTTCACGCTTTATTTCTTTTAAAGTGTTAATCACTTAAGAAGTGTATTAAAGGTTAACCTAAAAACCCAAAGATTACCTAATTAGTTATTTTATAAATGATAACACGCCTTGGGAATAAAAAGCTCGCTCCGGTCTATTTCAAAGGTATCATTGTCACTAACAAATAATTGTAAAGTATTGACTAATAAAAAAAAGCCCCGCTGAGTTTCTTGCGCCGATTCGACTTTTGATTTAAAAATCTTAAATAAATTTTTAAGTTATATTTCAAATAAGAAATGCATATCACCATGATGGTTTTGGGATCATATATATATTTATGAAATGAAACTATTTGAAGCCTGTCGTGGCGCAGAAGCATAAACGTGGGACCGTACACGCGACAGGTTTTGGGTTCGGTTCCCACTCCAGGAAATGAAAAAGTTATTTAAATATTTATAATAGTTAATATTTAGTATTTTCATCTCCTCGCTCTGGTACCAAGACAAAGCGCGGCGTTGAGCTCCGCCACTCAGCACACAATGCAACTCAATTCGCACGAAAATGTAACGAGAACGGAGTGTCTTTACACGTCGGTTCTCAGATTCCCTCTGGCTACCCAGCTATGTGCGAGATACAGCGTGAAGCTTACAAAAAAAAAACAGTTTTAACCGGTTTA
This sequence comes from Philaethria dido, assembly GCA_033558755.1. Lineage (NCBI taxonomy): Eukaryota > Metazoa > Arthropoda > Insecta > Lepidoptera > Nymphalidae > Philaethria > Philaethria dido. Next base: position 4,316 of record JAKGSA010000740.1, read on the forward strand.
ATCGGATATGTTTTAGTATTCAAAAGTAGTATTTACAAAATAAGTACCTATGTGCAAAATAATTTCATTTAACATGTGTAAAAATCGCGATAACTAAAATGTCATTATCATATATGAACGCATGTCGTGGCGCAGAGGCACAAGCGTGCGACTGTAAACTCGACGTCGTGGGTTCGATTCCCACTCCAGAAAATGGAATTTTTCATTTCCTGGCTTTGGTAAGAAGGCAAAGCGGGGCGTTGAGTTCTGCCACTTAGCACGCAATACCTCAATTCGGCGTAAAGTGGGGAACGGAGTGTCTTAACACTAGGTTTCTTCTGCCTACCCTGATATATGCGGGATACAGCGTAAAGCTATGTATGTATGGCAAGGGAAGAGTAGCATACGAGTATAGCACACTATACCTCAAGCTCGGACGGAAAGAAGATAACGGAGTGTCTTCACTCTATTCTCTCTGTGTACACTAAAAGCAGGATAAAGCGTAACGTCGCTAACTAGCTAGTTCAAAGCAAATATGAGGTATGACGTTCGAATACCAGTCAAGAACTTGGCAGTTGTCCCAATTGTAGTTAATAATACATTGTACTTGTTCTTTTTCATATTAATTTGTCTTGTTCAATTATAACGAGAAGTTATTATATAGATAGTTTGGTAGCAAGGCAAAGCGCGGCGTTGAGTTGCACAATACCGCACTCTGTCGGAAAATGTGGAACGGAAATGATAACAGAGAACGTAGTGTCTTAACATTAGGTTCTCTGGTTCCCTCTGCCTACCCTGCTATATGCGGGATACAGCGTGAAGTAAAAAAATACTAGTATATAAATCTATGAAGGAAATTAGTAAAACGCTATATATATATATATTCTTTATTATTGTACTTAAAATACATGAGAAAAAGTAAATACATTTTTTAGTTTACAAAGGTGGACTTATCCCTAAAAGAGATCTCTTCCAGTCAGCCTGTGGAAGTGGATGAGTATGTCACAGGCGGGATTAAAGTACAGAAAAAAGAAAAAAGCAAACAATAATAAAAAAATAGACATCCAATAGAATATATGTAAACATAATAAATATATAATATACCATACCTACATACAAATATACACATATACAAAATATTAAATAAATAAAAAATAAAAAAAAATACATAAATACGTAGCTATAAAAATATATATTCATAATTTATATATAATAAATATATATATACATATACATATACATATATATAAAAATATAAAGTGACCTATAAATATAAAACATTATTATCAGTATGAGACACTATAAAATAGATATTACATATTCTTTATGGCATAATATTACGATGACTTTCGGTTCGAATCTTAAAAGGTTAAATAAAAAAAAATTATATAAAACTAGAGGCGTTGTCTGTATGTGACAGCGTCTGACAGTAAAAACGATTGGTTGTGGCTTCGATTCCCATTCTGGGGAACAACTATCCTGCATAAAATGAAGCGTGGAGCTGTTTTTTATCTTGATTTATGTCAGAGAACCTAGTCATGATACTCCGTTCGTAAAGACGAAGTATTTTTTTTTTACTTTTTTTTTGTTTATTCAAGAAATAGATTGTTACAGTATTTTTAGATTAAAGGTGCAAATCATAAACTTCTTCGAGTTTTACCGTGCACCAGTGCCGTCAAACATTTATAACTAGAAACAAAAAATGTCTTGTAAATATCACATTCACATACACACACATTTAAATGGGAGCACATCACAAGCTATCATATAAAAAAGTATTATCAGAATTGCTTCACCCAGTAAAAAAATATGCGGCAATACACCTAAAAAAACAGCCAAATTAACTACCTCCTTTATTCAAAGTTGGTAACAAGACTTATATAACCTTTTACAGCTCTGCTTAGCATAGATAGCTCTATTTCAATATTTAATATTTTATTACCTGCGAGAAGGTTAGAAAGGAGTTTCAATATTGTTTCATTTTACTATCTGTGGACATTTAAAATGACCGCCATTTTACTGCCGGCGTCGGCTGTCATCGTCTCGTCATTTTACGACATATGTCATAAATTGGCGGGAAAATTGTGAATATGGATTTTATGCTATAAAGAAGTGGTTTATTATTTTATTTTGTGTAAAAGCATTTTGTAAGAAGATGCTAGTGATGAGACACTACGTTTTTCACTTTTCACGTATTTTTAGACCTCTAGAATCTATATTAACGCCTGTCGTGGCGCAGAGGCACAAGCGTGCGACTGTAAACGCGACAGGTTGTGGGTTCGATTCTCATCCGGGAAATGGAATTTTTCATTTCCTGAGTTTTGCAACAAGGCACAGCGCGGTGTTGAGTTCCGCCACTCAGCTCGCAATGCGTCGATTCGGCGGAAAGTGGGGAACGGAGTGTCTTAACACTAAGTTCCCTCTGCCTACCCTGCTATATGCGGGATACAGCGTGAAGCTATGTATATATGTATGTATGTTTTCTTCTTTTATTAACCTTAACTATTTAATGTTTTCAGATTCCGCGCCTGTCTCAAGCTAGCTGACACATCTGTCTCGAACATGGTGGGCAAATTATTCTTCAACGTGGTACAAACTAAATGTTTTATTTTAAAACCAATAAAGGTGTGTACCCAACGTTCCTGGTGGGGCAAGTGTTTGCGTCGTGGGTACATGAAGCAAGCGTTCTTAAGAGATAACTTACCGTATTAACATTTTGTATTGGAAAGAGAGAGGAGAGTTTAAATTTATCTTCGAGAGGCCCTTTCCAATAGCTATTTCTGATGCCAAAAGATTTTTTTTCGAACATATAAGTATAAAGAACAAAAAACCCGACTGAAACAATTCTTCAAATTTAAGAAGCAAATACAAATAAAGTAAGCTATAAAAGCTAGTTATGTGTTATATATTTGAAATGGGCTAATTAAGTCCTTTCATTGGGTACCTCACACGGTACCCATCAACGATTTTTTGTTTTTATTCATGACGTAATTGCCTCTAGAGGGCGCCATATTGAATTAAAAGTGACGTCACATATCTAAGAACACTTGGAGTATCAATGCTTATCTAACGTCACCTTAGTAATATAATTCGGTCTAGGGGTTTAGAAGATATGAGGTAATAAAGAATATTACAAACATACATGATACGCGCGAAAAACATAACCCTTTGACAGTCGGGTAAAAAGTTATTGTTGATTAAGTAAAAAACGTCAAGTGTAGAGAGTTAATATATAGATAAATTATATAATTTGTATGGAAAATGAATGTGTTACCTCCGTTTAACAAAATAACTGAGCTCAGTGGGTTTTTTTATTATTAACTTAGCATTCCTTTATAAAGGGTGGCCCAAAATTAACGCAAGCAAAATTTTCGAACTGCAGCCGCTAAGCTTTCACTATTTTTGAAATATTCTTTAATAATGAAGACACGTTGTTCTATCGTGTAACGCTCCATACTGTTAACAACCTCAACCCTCAACCCTATACTGTTAGCTGTCAAATTGCTTTTTTTTCAGGGTTGCCAACACTTCACTGCACAAATGGCGGCAAAGTCAAATCTTGCGTTAATTTTGGGACACCCTATAGTTAGTCCATAAGGAGAAGAACATGGGTCCCAAATTTAAGATCTTTTTAAATTTTACGCTGAAAGGAAAGAAAATGTTACATTTTCTTGCCTTTTGCCTGTCGTGGCTTGAGGCACAAACGTGCGACTGTAAACGCGACAGGTTGTGGGTTCGATTCCCACTCCAGGAAATGTCAAATTTAGTACTTTCATTTCTTGGGTTTGGTAACAAGGCAAAGCGCGGCGTTGAGTTCCGCCACTCAGCACGCAATGCCTTAATGTGGCGGACAGGGGGGAATGGTAATCTTAAAAGAACGGAGTGTATTAACACGTCGGTTCTCAGATTCCCTCTGTCTACCCTGCTATGTGCGGGATACAGCGTGAAGTTAAAAAAATGATTATAATATGAATATAATTGTAAATACTATTAAGATTTTTCGAAAAAAATCAAAGTTTGGATAGTTTTTTTTTTAACTTCACGCTGTATCCCGCATATAGCAGGGTAGGCAGAGGGAACCTGAGAACAGACGTGTTAAGACACTCCATTCTCTTTCAACAATTTGGATAGTCCAGTAGCTAAAAGGTTGCTCAACCCTGGTTTAGAGTGCTTGAATGGTATACAAGAGGTACGGGTACGAATCCTGTTACCTACAAATTTCTATACTGTATAGCAGTATATTTTAGCACTAAGTTCTGCCTTTATTGTCCGTTCTACAATTTGGATATTTTTATTATATATATTATGTTGAATTTTTTCGTTAAATAACCGGAATGTGGAGATTGGAGTGTTTTAACAAGAAGAGGGAAGTTTTTTTTTTAACTTCACGCTGTATCCCGCATATAGCAGGGTAGGCAGAGGGAACCTGAGAACCTAGTGTTAAGACACTCCATTCTCTTTCAACAATTCCGTTCCCCACTTTCCGCCGAATTGAGGCATTTTTAAACCCAAATATGTGAAATTTTTTTTTATTTTTTTTTTAAACTACAATAGGGAATTATGTAATTATACATATGTATATAGATAACAAATTATACATAGATTATAAATGTTTAGACCATTTTAATTGATTCCAAAAAAAGTCTTCCCTGTGAGGGGAAAGGGTTAGAATTTAACTCCCCTACCGCCGCTGTGTAGCGTTCTATAATAGGCGGGTATCCCAGTAAGCAGGTGGTAGCCGGTTCATCCTCCGTTCGATTCGCGACCACTATCATATTAAAAAACGAACCGCAAAATATCCAATGATGTGTTCCGGTTCGATGGTATGTAAGGTTTTTTTTGCCTATTACCACATAACTTTTTACTGAATGTACCAATTTTGATGATTCTTTTTTTATATGATAGCTTATACTTTTGATGTGGCCCCATTTAAATTTAAATAAGATCTGACAAATAGTTTTTGAGTTATTCGTAATAATGTTAATTTGTAGTGCATTTTATTTGCAATCGGTTTTCTTTTTCTCCGTACATTTAAAAAAAATCTTTAAAAATTGTACATAATGTAAGTATCAGTAATAAATAATTTATTTATATAAATATGATGAATATTTAACGCCTGTCGTGTCTTGAGGCACAAGCGTGCGACTGTAAACGCGACAGGTTTTGGGTTCGATTCCCACTCCAGTAAATGGAATTTTTCATTTCCTGGGTTTAGTAACAAGGCAAAGCGCGGGGTAGAGTTCCGCCACTCAGCACGCAATGCCTCAGTTCGGCGGAAAGTGGGGAACGGAGTGTCTTACACTAAGATCTCAGGTTCTCTCAGCCTACCCTGCTATATATGCGAGATACAGCGTGAAGCTAAAAAAAAGGAAATTTTAATATATGCATAGAGAACCTAGTGTCAAGACTCTCCGGCTTCCGCTTTTAGTGTGAAGAAAGACATTGCGTGTTGATTGGCGAAACTTAACACCGTAGTTATTAATAAATATACAGTATAATAATATCTAAATTAATAATATTAGCGATAGGAAATGTAAAAACATTTCCTGGCGTGGGTATCGAACCCACTACCTGTCGTGCTTACAGTCGCACGCTTGTGTCTCTGCGTGTCAGGCGTCAAAATATCTTTGTAACCTATAAAAACTATATGGAATTTTCGTCATAGAGAGATAAGAACGTATAGCTTAATTGTCTATAGTCTTTGGACAGTATCCAATAGGAGCGGGTTCGAATCCATGTTATGTTATTTTTTATATTTCATAGATATATATATATATATTATTAGAGATAGATATATTTTTTTGTGATTGTCGAGGTAAGTGTGCTATATATTATTTTAACTGTTAAGATTTTCAACATCAAAAAATGTTTTTTCAATTTTTTTCAAAGTTCTTTTGATTTTTATATTCAATGTTTTAATTTTTTTTACGAAAGTATGAAGTTGGAAATAAAAAAAGCTAACTGCTTAGCAATCCATTGGTTCACCGTGCGGGTGCCCATCGCATTGCAGAGAGAGGAGCTTAGAGAGTACTTGGGACTCACAACCCAAGTGTAGGTTTAAGGGGCCTCTTTAAACGCATTAACGTTCACCTCCACTGTCCGCGCTCCTCTCTCTACCTAACCGTATGTTAAAAGATTCTACTAATGCCGTAATATTGGTAACTAATAAAAACATACATATAGATAGAAAATTAAGTGATAGATGAAGATGATATTGATGGTAATGATGATCATTGTCATTAATAATGAAGTTGATGTGTGTGATGATGTTATATCAATATGATTGTTTTGTTTTTAATTTTTGTAAAGTATGTATATGTTTAATTTCTTAATGTAAAAAATAGTGAATTAACTAAAATACTGTAATAATATATAATTTCTGCTTTCTCCATTTTGTAAAAAGTCCAAAATCCTACTACATATTTTTTTTTATATATTGCAATTTTTTTTTTTCATTGTTTAATTTAACTTCACGCTGTAACCGCATATAGCAGGGTAGGCAGAGAACCAGAAACCTAATGTTGAGAGACCCCATTCTCTTTCAACAATTCCGTTCCCCACTTTCCGCCGAATTGAGGCAACTAAAATTTAAAAAGTAATATATCATTCTAAACTGAGTTTTTTAATAATGAAAAAAAAATATAATACTAACCCTGTGTTGGATATAATGGGAACGTATCATGCCTCAATTCGGTGGAAAGTGGGGAACGTCTTTAACTATGTTCCCTCTGCCTACCCTGCTATATATGCGGGATACAGCGTGAAGCTGTAAACGTATGTAATGGAACTAATATTAGGACCCAAACAGTAATAAGTTTATGGGAATTTTTAACACGAAAATATTTTACGGGGAGAATGTCAAATGTATATTCTTGACAATTTTGCAAAAAAAATTTTTGAGACTTAGACCTCTCTGTTTTAGTCTTAACAAATTATATATTATTTATTATTAATTCTATAATATAAATAAATACATTGTAAAAAATTAAAAATAAGTAAAATTTTAAATATTTTAACCCTTAAATATCAATTTTAATGCTATTTCGTAGATTTTCAAACGTAAAGTTAAAACTCACTACTAGATGGCGTTAGTGGTATTTAGAAAAAACTTTTTAAAAAATTGTAAATATTTTTAAATATAAGGTGCATGGTAATATAATAAAAAAATATGTTAACAGAATATACAGAGAGATTCACTTTGATCACTTTTTGATTATTTTTTTAATAAAAAAAAATACACAAATACAGCCAAAAATTGTCAAAATTGCAATTTTATTGTGAATATAGATTATACATATAAAAAAAAATGATGGATAAATATCCCAGTGTCTAAATTTAAGTTCAACATATAAAAAAATATAACATACTAATATCACTTTAAAAAATATATATATTTTTAATATAATTAGTTTTGGGTCGTCCTTGCTGGAGAAAATGACATACCATAGCGTTAAGTTACGCCACCACCATCAACGTATTATCTCGAATTTGATAGGAGAGATGAGGATAATGTGTCTTAACACTAGTGTTTCTCTGACTACTCTCATAAATTTTACTTTCATGTTGTCATATATATAAATATTAAAAAACATCATGATATAACTTAAAAATGTATCAGTATTAAAAAAAAGTGACCTCAGTGACTAATCTCTCTGCTCTCCAACAAGGAGAAAATTGAAAATAGCCTAAACTCGTCCACTTTAATTTTAAACTCAATTTAGAATAAGTTAGTATTTACTGTTCGAAGTTCCTGTATTGACAATATTTATGTAGTATATTGTAACGGAGTCGGATTAATCTTAAGGCCCCCGAAAATTAGGGGCCTCGATTAAAAAAAAACTAAATTATAAAAATGTATAAATTATCATTTGAAAACAAGGCCAAACAGGGCAAACAGGCCTCCAAAAAAAATTTTGGAGGCCTGTCGTAAACATGACAGGTTGTGAGTTCGATTCCTATTCAGGAAATGAATATACTAAATAATATTTTTTATTTTCATTACCCCGCTCTGGTAACAAGGTGAAACGCACTGTTGAATTCCGTCATTCAGCACGCAATACCTCAATTCGGAAAGTGGGGAACGGAAAACAGAAAAATTATATATTTTTTTATTAAACTATTAAATAACACATTATTTCGCTAACAACAGTGAAATTGAGTTAAAATAATTGTTTTAATATTAGACAATATAAAGGGGGCCTCGTTAAAATATCTCGGGGGCCTCGTTAAAATAGCTCGGGGGGCCTCAGCGTAATCCGACTCTGTAGTGAGTCAGTAAGTTAGTTAAACATTAATTTATGTTTTAAGTAATTTATAGTGCGCATGGTTTATTTTTTTAAACAAATATTTGGTATCTGTGCTTATTAGTAGAAAGTTCTCGATTTAATGAAATATGGAAATAAAGAGATTTAAATAAATATATAGCGATGATTTCTTGTGTTTTATTTGGACCTTTTAGTTTTTTTTAACAACAAAAATTGTTTTAACATAAAAAAAATCTTTGCACAATGTTTGAACATGTAAATGACATATTTTTTTAACATATGTGATACAGTACGCGGTGTCCAGACACTCCATTCACCGCTTTCTGCTGGAATTGGACATTGTGTGGTGATTACCAAAAATTTAACCTATGTCTTACCAGTTCGAAAAAAAAAAATAATTTAAATAAAATCAATTTCTTGATGACTATGATAATATTATGAGATGACTGAGCTTACAAAAAAAAACATTTTTTTTAAATACATCAAAAACGTTTAGCCTACCTAACTAACCTAACAAACGCTTGTCGTGTCTTGAGGCACAAGCGTGCAACTGTAACCGCGACAGGCTGTGGGTTCGATTCCCACTACAGGAAATGTAAAATGTTTAGTATTTTCATTTCCTGGGTTTGGTAACAAGGCAAAGCGCGGCATTGAGTTCCGCCGCTCAGCACGCAATGCTTCAAATCGCTTAATAGCGGAAAGTGGGGAACGGAGTGTCTTAACACGTCGTTTCTCAGGTTCCCTCTGCCTACCCTGCTATGTGCGGGATATAGTGTGAAGCTAAAAAAATGCATTTAGAAAAGCAGGCATGTTATAGTTGAATAAAACAATAAATAATATAATATATATTTTATTATTCCTTTTTTTATTTACAAAAATGACTTAAATATAAAATATCAGTTCCAATATAAAGAAATAAACTGAAATAAGTATATTATTCTTTTATTATTTAAAAAAAAAAGAGAAAATATTTTAACATTTATGTTTTCACCACTAGGTTTTTTTTTATCTTCACGCTGTATCCCGCACATAGCAGGGTAGGCAGAGGGAACTTGAGAACCTAATATTAAGACACTCTGTTCTCTTTCAACAATTCCCTTCCCCACTTTCCGCCGAATTAAGGCATTGTGGGCTGAGTGGCGGAACTCAACGCCGCGCTTTGCCTTGTTTCCAAACCCAGGAAACGAAAATACTAAACTTTTTCATTTCCTGTAGTGTGTATGAACCCACAACCTGTTGCGTTTACAGTCGCACGCTTGTACCTCCAAACAACGACAGGCGCTTCACTTTTCACCATGTTTTCTTATATGACCATCTTTAACGAAAAAACTACTGAACGTATCTAGATGATACTTCACAGTAACATAGTTTATAGATTAGAATAACACTTAGGATACAATTTACAAAGATATTAAAATATAAGAAGGAAGTCAGGAAATCTAGGCAACAATAATTTATTTGAGATAAATTATCATTTGACACTAGGTGTCTGAACACTATG